>JABTXL010007333.1:4343645-4369460 GCA_025134845.1 Neodon shergylaensis
TTTCTTTCTTTCTTTCTTTCTTTCTTTCTTTCTTTCTTTCTTTCTTTTGGTTTTCTTCTTTTTTATTGAGCTATACACTTTTTCTGCTCCCCTCCGTTCTTCTGCCCTCTCCTTCAACTCTCTTCCATGGTCCCCATGCTCCTAATTTGCTCAGGAGATCTTGTCTTTTTCTATTTCCCGTGTAGATTAGATCTATATATTTCTCTCCATGTCTCTCTTATGGTCCTCATTGTTGTCTAGGTTCTCTGGGATTGTGATTTGTAGGCTGGTTTTCTTTGCTTTATGTTTAAAAACCACTTATGAGTGAGTACATGTGCTCAACTATGTTCATAGCAGCATTGTTTGTCATAGCCAGAAACTGGAAACAACCTAAATGCCCTTCAACTGAAGAATGGATAAGGAAAATGTGGTGCATGTAAGCAATGGAGTACTACTACACAGCAGAAAAAAATGACATCTTGAAATTTGCAGGCAAATGGATGGAGCTAGAAAACATCATATTCAGTGAGGTAACCCAGACCCAGAAAGACAAATATCACATGTACTCACTCATAACTGTGACCATTTTCTGTAATGAAATTAGCTTCCAACTAATCTCTGCAAGCTGGTTGTAATACCTTGTTAGTGGGATGAGTCTTCCTCTTTCTTAGATAGTTCAAAATAAGTCTTATCCATTTCCCCTAACCTTTAAATGTAGTAGTCAACAATTGAGCTATTGTTGGGTAGTGTTTTTGGTTCCTTTTTGGTTTAACAGCCACCACTGAAATTCTTAAAATTCTAAGTCCATTCCTAAATTACTCCAGTAAATCAGTTTCTGCACTCAACCATACCCACACTGTAGTTGCAGCACAGTGCCCTTTGCCTCTGCCAATACTTTCACCCTCCCTACTGCCCTTTCCTAATGTGAGTGACATATTCAAGCACAAATCTGATCATGTTATTTTATATGCAAAATGAAATTATTCAATTTTCTATTAGATATTTCAATTTTGTACCTAAAATTTGCAAAATAAAATTATTTCAATTGTCTACAAGATAAGGTTTGAGGTTGTAACTGTGGCAAGGCTATTCTCTCATGATCCATTATTTGAGTTACCCTCTCTCTACCTCAGAATATAAGTCTAGTTCTGTAACATAATAAGCATAACATTAATCAATGCATGGGCCACACTCCTTCTTGGTTCCATACTTTTTAAATATATGTCTCTTGTGTTGGGTGTAAAAGTAATCAGAGAACTGTATGTGCCAAAGGACCTTGCTCCGGCTGTACTTTCTTCTCATTTATGTTTTTTTTTTTTGACATCCTTTGATGAGGAAAGGAAGCATCTGACTAAATGTCAGGTGGTGAGGGAGAATTGTCTGTATTCTGCCAATTATATTTTAAATAAACACTGATTGGTCAGTAGCCAAGAGGAAGTATAGGTGGGACAACCAGACATGAAGTAGATAGAGGTGGGTCAATGAGAACAGGAGAATTCTGGGAAGAGGAAAGACTGATCAGCAGTCCTGGCCCAGCCACAGAAGAAGCAAGATGTGACTGCCTCGCTGAAAAAGGTACTGAGCCATGTACCTAATATAGACAAGAATAATGGACTAATATGCATTATAAGAGTTAATAAGAAGCCTGAGCTAATGGGCCAATCAGCTTATAACTAATCTAGAACTCTGTATGATTTCTTTGGGACTTAATGACTGCAGGAACCGGGCAGGACAGAAAACCTCAGAAAACAGTCAGGAGTATCCTTTTTTTAAAAAAATAAAATAAAATTAACTTTAATTATCCATTCCTTTTATGCATTTTTCTTTCAGCCTTTTCAAGTGCCAGACTGCAGGCATATAAAATGGATATTAATTTTCCATTTTTTTTTAGTCCTTAGTGCAATCAGAGGTATATGATGGGCACACTCTGGAACTCGTAGGTATAAGTAGACACTTCAGTAAAACATTTTAACTGAAAGTCTTGTTTTACCAGATTATCTGTTTCTTGAGTATGACACAGTATTACTTTTCTTTATATACTTAGCATATAAATCATTCTTATAACTAGTCTCTAATAAACAATGTTGAATAAAATAAAATGGGCTAAGAACATACATGAAAGGGAAACAAAGGTAATTTGACTAGGAAGTCATTGGAGAATGCCTACAAACCAACTGTTATTCCTCACAGACAGCTTTATGTTAGCTCGCATCCTCAAGATGAGAAGAATAGTGAATTCACAGATTTACCCATCAGATGTGCTGAAAATTTCTCTTCTAACATAAAACAGTTTATAGATTTTTCTCATGAAAATAGACTTAATTATATTCAAAATTATACAAAAATATATAGCTCAAACCTGTAATTAAATAATACAGAGAAACATGTAATTTGTAAATTGGAAGGAAGCTAAGGAGTAGTGGTGATATTCGTAAATACAATTAAATAGAACCATTTCAAGTCTGGGAAAATGGCCAATTGAATCTTTTGATTATACTTTTGTGAATTAGCTTAATTCACTATTGAGGTAAGCTAAAATTTTCACAAAACTTATACATAAAATATTAAGTTTTAAAACAGGAAGGAAGTTAGCAGTAAAGGACAGAATATAAAAGAAAATCTGAACATTTTCTTAAGACTGGTGAGATGGCTAAGTACATGTCTTTATATTAAGGTTGTGTTTTCATAGACAGTAATCCTCCCTAAAATCTGATTAAGGGTATTATGATTGGTTTTCTGGTAATAGTCATGGAGAGACTATGAGCCAGAACATGTGAGTTCTTTTTAGACTTAAATTTTCAACATATTAAAAAAATTTTTCATGTTTTATCTTCTGATTATGGAAGGAGTTGGGAATAGAGCAAATTTTTGTAATCTATGTAGAAATGGAGAAAATTACAGGGAAAATCATGTTAAAAATGCTAGGCTTCTTAGTCATAGAGGTCAACAAATTTTTTTAAGAATATTGCCATAACATGCCTAAAATATTTGGAAGGTTTTCAACAGTTATTTTGAACATATGTCATGGTTGTTGGAAGCAATACATTTGATCTTTGAACTCCATTTTAAATTTAAAGCCAGATTGCTGATAGCATGTGCCTTCAGCCACAAGAAAGGACTCATTAGAATATATTTTGCTTACAGAGGTTGTTTGATATATAACAACTGAACTTCCTATTAATTATGTACAAACTATAAATATGATAGAAGGGACATCTTTTCCTAATCTTAGCATGTGCGTGTGCATGTGTGTGCGAGTGTGTGTGCGGTACTCAACACACAAAGGAAAGAGATGTCAAAATGTCTACCCTCAAGGAGTTTACAGTTTAAGGAATTAAAAGAGAATCATAGCAGAATATATGGCCAGAAATAAATAACACTAAGAACAAAATCTATTTCCCAAATGTGGTATTTGCTTCCTTGCATTCTGGTTTTGACACTAGTGACTTTCAAGAATTAAGGCCACCTGTTATGATCTGAAATATTTGTGTCTTCCCAGAATCCAGATGTTGAGAACCTCATGCCTAGGTTGATGGTGTTGTGTGCTGAGGTCTCTGGGGAACTACTATTGGGTGGAAACGCTTGTGAATGTGGTTACGACACTTGTTTGAAAGGGGGTAGTGGCACTCCTTACCCCTTCTGTTAGGAAGGACACATTTAGAAGGTCTCATCTATGAACTGCAGATTTGTGGCAGATAGCAAATATGCTCGTTCCTTGATCTTGTATTTTTTTTTATTTTATAGAACTGTGAAAACCAGGTTTTCATTGTTTTTTAAGCCACATGTTTGTGATGTGTTGTCATACCACCCTGACAGATTAGAACACTTTCTTTGTAAATGTCCACTATGTAAGTAAAATTGCTAAGATTGACCAATTTGCATTCTCTCAGATTATTTTTTTCCATTAGACTAAACATAGAGGTCAAATTTTTCCTTCCATATTTACTGCTGAGTTGAAAACATCTACTCATGTGGATATGGTCATCCTTGAGTCAATCAATTAATAAAAAATAATAGGGAAGGGGTCTGTGCATGAGATATTTGGGGAGGTGTTTTTATAGCTATTATCTCATAGCAGCTATACAAGGTGGGACTTCTAGTTTTAATCTGAGAACTCTGTACCAATATCACTTTCTGAAGCTCAAGGAGTTGTGAATTTCACAACCAGGACAAGAGTTCAGGTCTGTCTACCACTAAAATTCCTGTGCATTCGCAGTTGAATGGGATACATTTTCAGTGTTGGAAGGTCAAAGGTTTTGATCTTTTGATTGTATCTGAAGTTGTTGAATCCGCTTTTGCATTATTTTGATTTTTATTGTACATGTAGCTTGCATACCCACATACGTTCTGTGCTTAGATGAAAACATGCCACTCTCTGAATCTTAAGCACACATGTGTAACGTGAAAAGCTGAGCACTGGAGTATTTTTTCATCTGGTAATCTGAAGTGAGAAGAGAGCATATATGGAAAATTATGGGGAAGGCATGAAACCACTGTCCTCAAAACCAGTTTGAAGCTATGTGGCCTGTTGCAATTTCCCCTTTCTTTTGTATCCCTGGGAATTGATTGCTTGCCCAAATGAAATTGCTGGCTGACAGTGTAACAACATGAACTTGTTCTTATTTACTCTCATAATTTGTTTACTTATTAATTAGGATGTGGTGTTGAACACTGAATATACATTTCTAATACTTAACTTCTTGGCTGCAACGGCCTATAGTGTTAAAGTATTAAGACTATTTCTAAACTTGGAGAAGGAGTGTTTCATCCACAGATGTCACTCAACTAAGAGAACAGAGGAAGCAGCTGGGCACAGTAGTGTAGGTGGGAGGCAGAGGCAGGTGGACCTCAGAAACTTAAAGGCAAGCCTGGTTTATATAGTGAGTTTCAAGACAGCCAGAGATACAGAATCTCCCTGTCTCAAAAAACAAAACAAGTCCAGCTCCCAGGCCGGACCCGCCATCTCGGCTCTTCCGGGCAGACCAAGGCTGCAAGCAGTGCCCAGCGCCATGAGGTGTTGGGTGGATCCAGGAGATGAAATGATGTCAACTCTCCAGGCTGAGCTGCTAACATGGAGACAGCAGAGCAGCTATGGCAACAACAGCACTGGGTTTCTCTGCTGCTTTAGAGCTTGTCTTGGAACTCTTCACATACTTCAGCCAGTCTCCATGTAGCGTCTCCCAGAACTTGTGCGATATACTTGGGGATACTGCCAGACTGTGTACAAGCATGCTGAGTGAGTACTGTAATCACAATTTCCACAATGAAAAACAAACACAAACGATTTGTTAAAAGCAATATTTAAGCTAACACAACATTGAAAACATCCAGAAGAATAAAAAGGCTATTACCCAGGGGAGGGGAAGCCGGCTGTGGGTCTGGGAATGCTGCTGGGTTGAAACCATGGGTGATTCTGTGGGGAACAACAGAATGGGTGCTGTCTGCAGAGCAGATAGATGAGGGATGTGGAGAGGAGCAAGAGAGCCTGGCCAACCCCTAGAGGGAGTTGCACTGTGTCTGCTGACATGGTAACAGGTAGAGCATCTGGAGCATCCACAGATGCTGGCAGGAATGTGGACCCCACAGCTACTCCCGCTGCACACGTGTCACAGAACCTTCTGTTGGGTTTTCTGCTCTCTGGCTGCTCTGGCTCTGGCTGGTTCTGGATCGAGGCTAGCTGTCTTCATTGCTGGGCAACAGACTTGGAACTGTAGATCTAAATCTAGATGTGCAGCTTGCCCTGCAGCTCTCTGGATCTAAGGCCATGTGCCCAGGCTAGGGTCCAGTGACTCTCCTGCAAAGAGAGCCTCTAAAGGGTCCCTGACTCATTCCAGGTCCCGAGACCTCCTCTCAGGGTGTCAAGCAACTACCTGGAGCTTTCTCAATCGCTATCCGCTGAATCACTTGCCTCTTCTGCCTGCAACTTGGTATGGAGATCATGGACCCGAACAAGAAGATCTGAGTAGGGCATGTTCAGAATCAAGTAGGAGAAGCGCTTTGACCAATGCTTCAGAAAAACTGGCCAAGGATAGAGAACTTCCTGAAGGTGACGAGGACACCCACACTCATTAGGGTCTCAGCAGTGGACACAGCAGTCCCCAGGGCGCAACCCGGAAGAAGCCATATCTGACTACGTGCTGCTGGCTTCTGACAAGACTCTAACAACTCAGGAGGCTCAGAGGAAGGCAGAAGCTTCCCATAAACAAAAGGATCTGA
The DNA here is from genome assembly GCA_025134845.1 of Neodon shergylaensis. Lineage (NCBI taxonomy): Eukaryota > Metazoa > Chordata > Mammalia > Rodentia > Cricetidae > Neodon > Neodon shergylaensis. Next base: position 4,349,841 of record JABTXL010007333.1, read on the forward strand.
GGTCTCTGAGCTTGGAATTGGGCACTCACCCCCTGAAGGGCATGTCGAGCACCTCCTGGATGGTGGTATACGATGGGTATGGGCACAGGAAGACATTGAGACAGTTGTGGTCCCCATTCTGCAGGGAAGCCACCGGGTTATCCACTATGTTATCCAGAGTTTTGGAGCGGAACTCTTTTGGGTCTTCTGGCGCAGACTTCTTTGGGTCCTCTGGGGCAGACTCCTTTGGGTCCTCTGGGGCGGGGACTCTTTCGCGTTCTCTGGAGCCGACTCCTTAGGGTTCTTTGGGGCAGTCTTCTTAGGGTCCTCTGGGGCACACTCTTTAGGGTCTTTTGCAGGCGGACTCCTTCGTGTCCTTTGCAGCAGACACATTTTTAACCTGAGGAGAGATCACGGTGGATGGTTCAAATGGGCACAGGACCGCAACATTATAATTGGTTACTATCATTCCACGTTTTTCCTGAACCTTTACACTGCCAAACACCAAGAGTGAAATTTGGGAAAACTGAGATTTCAGAGTGGTTACCTGGTCTGCGTGGTCCTGGCTCTGGCTGCCCTGACGCAAGTTTGTTTCTTTGGGGCCAAACGGCCAGAGGCGCTGGAGCCAAGAGTGAACCTGGCACCTCCAGGCACCTCCACGGCCTCTGCCATGGCCTCCATTTTTCCAGTTATTGTGGTCTGAGCTTTCACGAACCCGAAAACAATAGGACAGCATCCTGCTTTTCTTTTGTCTGAAGACAAAGTTAACCTACAGAGCTGTCTCTAGTCAGTTGACTGCCTGGTTTCAGGGTTCTGGGTTGCTATGTCGTTGTTAAGGAAGTGAGGTCACTCCTGGGGTCCCCTTGCCTGAGTCTTTTCCTCACACAAGACTTTCCCTAAAGTCTCTTAGGTCCCTTACCTCCTCCCGTGTGCACTACTTGACATAGATAGATACAAAAGTGCTTCCCATTCCACTGCTCCTAGGGATATCTGGGTACAGATAACACCTTGGCTTTGCAATCTGAGCTCCTACTGTTGACCTGTATCTGTTACCCTAATTCTAAACCCAACCTTCATTGCCCCAGCACATCGTAAACCCTTGCCATGTTGCCTTGCTTCTAGGCTACTTTGTGTGTGTTCTCTATGAAATATGAGCACACATCATCTGTGTGTTGGGTTTTCATGAGGAACTAGAGTGGAACTTTTTTATATCAATTTTTCAAAAAAAATTTGTTTTGTATTGTTTTGTTTTGAAACAGGATTTCTTTGTATAGCCTTGGCTGTCCTGGAACTCACTTTGTAGACCAGGCTGGCCTGGAACTTCCAGAGATCCACCTGTTTCTGCTTCCTGAGGACTGGAAATGAAGGTATGCACCACAACTAGGGCCCAGAGTGGGGCATTGGTATAGTTAATTATAATTGTGTGCTTTTTTGAAAAAAATTTTGATTTATGTTACAGACTCCCCCAGGTCTCCTCACTTAGGCATTGCCAATGTCTCCTCCTTTATTCTGGAAGTTTGTCAGCAAGGGAAGCAGTGCAGGGAAAGACACTGGAGAAATATCCAGACAGGAGGCCTGGAGTCTTCAGCAGCTCCTCCCCATGTCCTATCTTTCCCAGTGGCTGCTGGGCTTCACTACTGCCTCCGTGTGGGGGGAAAGGGACACAGCAGGTGAGAATATCACTAGAAAAGTCACCTTCAAGAGCAGTGGATGTTAAGTATAAGTCTGAGGTGAGGGTAGGAGAGATTTCTCAGTGGTTAAGCTCACTGGCTGCTCTTTTAGACGTCCTGAGTTCAATTCCCAGCAACCACATGGCTCCTTTTACCCATCCATAATAAGATCTGGTGCCCTTTTCTAGTCTGGCATGCAGACATACACACAGACAGAACACTCTATACATAATAAATAAATAAATGTTTAAAAAAGTAAAACTAAAATCTAAAACTTAAAAAACAAAACAAAACAATACAAAAAACACAAAGGGAGAGGGATCGGGTGGGGAAGCTAAGAATACTTAACTTCTGATCAGAGGAGATGCTCTGGGATTAAGAGACTATCTGAATTCTTTCCTCAATTCATGGAGATTTACACAAGACATTACATTAGCAATTCTGTAACTGAATAGTAGACTAGATTTATTCTAGATATGGCTAGTTTTATCTGGAGGAACCAAAGAAGTTATTAATCCAATTCAATATGCAGTTTTTATGAGATGAATTGGTTCTAGTGCCCCCACTCATAGGACGAATTTAATGAACAACACCTAAATGAATGATTGAACTTTATTAGCGCAGATTCCTCCTAAGGCTGAACTCATCTATTATCTTATCTATTATAGATGGGAATTGAGTACTGTGTTCTTTCTCAATCTCTCTGTATTTGTGAGATATGGAATTTAGAATGTGACTAACAAATAAGTCTCTTGTTCTTTGTGCTCTGGATTAGAAACAACAGAGATATTCTACTAGTAATTTTAAAGTTAAATAATATCAACACTAATTGGTCTTATAAACACCAAATTAAAACTGGGTATTAAGTTCTCAGCTGCAAGAACCACTATTGCAGTAAATATAAGGCCAGATACTTGCTTGAGTATTAACAGTTATATTTAAAACATATGTCCATGTCCTCCAGACTGCAAAATGAAGCTTATTTGGATCATTCACAATTTTATATTTTAATATTTATTTCTTCCTTAGTTTTCAAAAGTGTTTATAATGATCAATATGAACCATGATGGCTATGGTGTGCTTGTTTATATGTATGAACAAGTAGGTTATGGTGTAGGTAGATTGTGGTTAGTATTTTAACTACACTGGAAACAGCTCTACATCATTTATGATGCAAAGTAAACTTCCTGAGGGCTTTTAGAGCCCCAGAGTTATAGTTGAGAACCACCAAGTCAATATACTCTGATCTAGGATTATGACCTGTTTTTAATGTCTGTCTCCAAAGTTCTGGTTCCCAAGGCTCATTGTCCTGTATGTTTGTGTCTGCTTCTCCAAAGAATGACTTTACTAGAGTATGTTTAACATACCTAACTAAGGCTGTCAAGTTTGTTTAAACACTGGATGTGATCTTATCTTGCATATTTCCTGTTCATAAAGAATTATATAGCTTTTTTATTTACTGCCTTCCATAAAAAGAAATATTCTCTATGATGTGGATACTTATATATGAGCTTACTGTAAAATAAAATGTATCATGGCTATTTTCAAGATTCATTAGAGTTGATAGTTGTGATGTCCTGGTCTACATACTGAATCCCAGGACAGCCAGGGCTATAGAGTGAGACCCTATCTCAAAAACAAACAAAACGAAACAAACAAACACAAGGTTCGCTATAGTTAATTATTTATAAAGTTGTGTGTTTGCAGTTTTCAGATTAAAGAGTAGATGCCGTTCTATTTTTCAGAACAGTTTTTATTATTAACAAAGAACACAGATTTCTACTAAGGTAGACATCCATACATAGCTAACAAGGCTGGTTATCAAGGTACATAATAGTTCAAAAGGAAATGGCTCTTTAATTAGGAACATTTACACTCTTCATCCAGAGGATCCAGATTTTGTTTCCAGCAGACACAATGCCCTATAATTCAAATCCCAGGGAAATCAAGGCCTGTGACCTCTGTGGGCATATGTATACACATGGCACATAGTAATTCAATGGCACACTCACATTCACATAAATTAATAAATAATAAATGATGTGGGAGGGTCTTCTGTTTTATGTTGATTTCATTGGTTAATAAAGAAACTGCCTTGGTCATTTGATAGGCCAGCCCTTAGGTGGGTGGAGTAGACAGAACAGAATGCTGGGAGGAAGAGGGAAGTGAGGCAATCGCCATGCCTCTCCTCTCTGGGTCAGACGTCATGGATCCAGCCACCAGGTCAGACATGTTGAATCTTTCCTGGTAAGCCACCACCTTGTGGTGCTATACAGATGATTAGAAATGGGTTAGTCAAGATGTAAGAGTTAGCCAAGAAGAGGCTAGATATAATGGGCCAGGCAGTGTTTAAAAGAATACAATTTGTGTGTTGTTATTTCGGGTGTAAAGCTAGCCATGCAGGAGCTGGGTGAGATGAAAAGCAGGCCTGCTCACCTCATCACTACAAATAAATAACAAATAAATAAATTTCTGAAAGGTAACTGACCAAAAGTGAAATTGGGCCATTTCCCTGGCTTATTTCACTTAGAAAAATAACCTCCAGATTGATCCACATATGTGAAAATAATAGGACTTTTTCTTTTGAAAATTGGAAAGTATTACTCTATGTTATAGTACACAGCAGTTTCATTATCCCTTCATCCAATGTTGGACACACATTGACTCTATGTCTCAGCTACTATTTGTAATGCCATAAAGGGCAAGAGAATGCAGATGCATCTTTGTCATAATTACTTCTTATTCTTTGGGTATATACCCAAAGTTGAATTGCTGGACTATCAGTAGTTTTGAGCTGCCTTTGGGCAACTTAATCCCCAACCTGATTTGCTTCATCCAACATTGATGTGTGGGAAGGAGCTTGGTCCTGCCTCAACTTGATGCTCAATGCTTTGCTGATTCCTATGGGAAGCTTGCCCCTTTCTGAATGGTTCTGAGAAGGAATGGATGGGAAGGAAGTAGAAGAGAAGCTAGGGCAAGTGATGGGAGGAGAGGAGGGAGGGTAAACTGTGGAAGGTATGTAAAATAAATGAATAAACAATTAGTAAAAAAATTAAAATAATTATCCGGGAAATGGTGATGCATGCCTTTAATCCCAGCACTTGGGAGCCAGAGGCAGGCAGATCTCTGTGAGTTTGAGACCAATCTGATCTACTAGAGCTAGTTCCAGCACAGACTCTAAAGCTACAGGGAAACCCTGTCTCGAGAAGCCAAAAAAAAAAAAAAATTTTAAAGGACACTTCATGCATAATCTCATGTATATATGGAATATAATCATTGAAGATCCCTGAAAGCTGAGTGTATTACTGGGGTTACTAGAAGATGGGAAAAAGGAATAGGGAGATGTTAGTCAAGGGTATGATGTTTTGGTTAAAAAAGACCTATAAATACTAGAGAGCTTATTTGCAATTTGGTGGTTATCATTAGAATAATGTATATTTGAAAAGACCAGAGGATAGATTTTCAATATCCTCATGCAAATAATAAATGGTGGCAGATGTGTTAGTTAACTTGGTTTAATCATCCTGGAATAAGTATATATATTATGTAAAATAATAAATATCATGTCATACATCATAAATACACATTTTTTCATCTGTTAACAATAAAATAAAGTTGTTGAAATATGTACCACAATATATTAGAAAACAATCAGAACTGGGCTTACAATAAAATGACAATAATAGTTTTACACAATAAAGAATTTCTTGAAAGCTTCAGAATATTTCCAGGGCTTATAAAGACTTAAAGTCTAATGTCATAAAAAGCACCTCAAAGAACAGAAACACCTAGCAAAAATATTTCAAAATATAAATACCAGATCTAAAACAGAAATGAAACTGTGCTTTCAGCAGTGTTTGGAGTAGCTTGTTAGTCTATGATAATCATAGTCCATGATGGGTTCAAACAGAAGACGAGAGCTTACATATAGCAGAAGCAAGCACAGAGCCATGTTATTACCCAGTGAATAGTCTAGAATTTTGTATTTATTGAAAGGTAATCATTGGCACTTGACAATAATTAATTTTAGCCACTGTTCATATCAAGCTAAGAACTTTAAAGAGAAGCTCCAAATCCTCCTCCTGTGTGTGTGTGTATATGTGCATGCACACACACACATGTTCATGTGCACAAAAACACACATATGCATGGATATATGAGGAAGAGGAAGAGAGCGTTGAATGTCCTGGAGTTGGAGTTGCAGTCCATTAAGGTATTCACCATGGGGTTTGAGGACTGACCTTCAGTTCTCTGCAAGTTCTCTGCAAGAGCTCTACCCAATGGCATGTGTCCCCGGTCCCATATTATCTGTTTTCTTACTATACAGTTTTTTTCTTTTTTCAACTTAAATATTTAATCTTATTTGCTTTACTTATTTATTTATCTATATGTATTTGTTTCTCATACTATAAATCCAGGCCACAGTTTCTCCTCCCTCCATTGTTCCTATTCCCCCCACACCCACTATTATCCAGATCCACTGCTCCTCCATTTCTCTTTAGAAAAGAGCAGACCTTCCAGGGACATCAACCATACACGGCATAGCAAGAGACAATAAGACTAGGCATAAACCCTCATATCAAGCTGGATAAGGCAATCTGTAGTGATATTTCACGTTTATTTTAATAAATAAAGCTTGGCTGAGCACCAGAATGCAAAACAGACACACCAGTCAGCCACACAGGCCAGGTAGTGGTGGCACAGCACACACCTTTAATCCCAGTAGCCACACTAATTAGTCACGGAGGCCATGTGGTAGTGGTGCACTCCTTTAATCCCAACACTAGGGAAGACTAAAAGGTGGGATAAGACAACCCAACAGAGGGAGAACAGCCGAAGAACAGGTGAAAGAAACAGAGACACCCCACTTCTACTGTTGGGAATTCCACAAAAACACCAAGCTAACAACCATAACAGGTAGGGTTATGATTTAGGTTATACTTAGAGCAAAGATCCGTGCAGGATCTGTGATTGCCGTTTAGTCTCTGTGATATGAAAACTGCACTCTACCTCTTGGGCTCCCAAGTATTAAATAATAAATCTCATATCATTCCAGCTAGTTTTAACTTGCTGATTAGCTTATGGCTGTTCCATGAGGCTCCAAACTCAATATAAGAATTGAGATAGGAGATAACTAGCCATGTTTAACACCACAATTTTCCGTTCATCCTTACATAACTTTATGCATGAAGGTACAAATTATTATATTGACTGTCATGTTTCCCTTTGACATTTGAAGTCCATTTAAGGTCCAAGGGTTACCTAAAACTTCCTTTGAGTTTTATTTGCTAAAATGTCAGTGTTTTATGTCTCTTAGAGGATCTACGGCTTTTCCAGTTATTTAACTAATTGCTTTCTGTATTAGTTGCTTTTCTCATCACTGTGATGAAATTCTAAAGAATTTATTTTAAGAAAGAATGAGGCTACCAGGCAGCCCTGTTTAGGTGCTGAGGAGTTCCATCTGGACGGGTGAGTGTGTGCTATCCAGGGGCAGTCTGTCCCCGAAGAGAGCACAAACCCCCCTCCCCCAGCTCCTTCTGCAGGGCCATCTTTCTTACTCACGACCCAGCCCCCCAGCACCCTCCCCCCAACCCTGCCCTGCTGTAAGCTAGGACCAGTGCTCAAGAACAGTTTTAAGCTCCTACACTAAGGCTACCCAGGCAGAGCAGTGAGTGCCTGCCTGCCGGGCAGGCCTCAAGGTCCCCATTAAGGGAGCCTGGGCAGCTCCAGCTTGTGCTCCTGGATCTTCTGTGCTCTCCTGGACTCCGCCCTGCCTGCCACTTTCTTCCTTTTGTCCCCGGATCATTGGGCTACCAGGTGGCCTTGTTTAGGTGCTGAGGAGTTCCATCTGGACGGGTGAGTGTGTGCTATCCAGGGGCGGTTTGTCCCGGAAGAGAGCACAAACCCCCCTCTCCCAGCTCCTTCTGCAGGGCTGTCTTTCTTACACACGACCCCCCTTCCCCCAAGCCTGCTTGGTCTGCAAGGTCCTTTGATCAGGAACAGTCTTCTGCTCCTACAGGAAGGCTACCCACTCAGAGCATTGAGTGCCTACCTACTGGGCAGGCCTCAAGGACCCCCTCAAGGGAGCACAAGCACCTTCAGCTTGTGAGGCAGGGTCTCTTGTGTTCTACTCGTCCCCACCCTACCCCCCAAGTTCCCCCTTTTTTCCGCGGGTCATTGGACTACCAGGCGTCCATGTTTTGGTGCTGAGGAGTTCCATCAGGACGGGACGGTTCCTGTTTCTACACTGAAGAGAAACACCCAGAGAGTCAGTCACAGCAAAGACTGGACCAAGACACCAGGCCTCTCCTGGCTCCATTTGAAGTAAGAGATGGGAAGGCGCCAATGTAAGAATTCCTCCAACAACCTGAAAGGCAACATGACATCACCAGAATCCAGGGATCCCGAAACAAGAAGAATTGTACACCCAACTCCAGAAGAATTAGAAGAAATCAACTCAAAAGTGAATTATATGAAAATAATAGAAGACCTTAAACAGGAGGTGAAAAACTGCCATTAGAGATTACAAACAAAACAATTAGAGATTACAAACAAAAAGTTAGAGGAAATGAATAAATCGCTCAAAGATACCCAAGAAAACCAAGAAGCAATCAATCAGGTAAGGGAAGCAGTTCAAGACTTGAAGAATGAAATGGAAGTATTGAAGAAAACACAAACCGAGGGAAGGTTGGAGATGGAAAATCTGGGTAAGCGAACAGGAACTACTGAGACAAGTACTACCAACAGATTACAAGAGATAGAAGAAAGAATGTCAGACACTGAAGATACCATAGAGAAAATAAACACACTGATCAAAGAAAACAGCAAAACCAACAAATTCTCATCACAAAACATTCAGGAAATCTGGGACACAATAAAAAGAACAAACCTAAGAATAATTGGAATAGAAGAAGGAGAAGAAGTACAGCTCAACGGTCCAGAAAATATATTTAATAAAATTATAGAAGAAAACTTTCCCAATCTTCCTTTGAAGGTTCAAGAAGCATACAGAACACCAAATAGACTGGACCAAAAAAAAAATCTCCTCGCCATATAATAATCAAAACACAAAACATACAGAATAAAGAAAGAATATTAAGAGCTGCAAAGGAAAAAGGCCAAGTTACTTATAGAGGCAAACCTATCAGACTTACACCTGACTTCCTCATGGAAACATGAAAGCGAGAAGGTCCTAGATAGGTGTATTGCAGAAACTAAGAAACTATGGATGCAAGCCCAGACTACTATACCCAGCCAAGCTTTCGTTCACTATAAATGGAGAAAACAAAATTTTCCAGGATAAAAACAAATTTAAACAATACGTAGCCACAAATCCAGCCTTACAGAAAGTAATAGAAGGAAAATCACAAACCAAGGAGTCCAACAATGACCACAATAACTCAAACATCTAGAGACCCTTCACCAGCACAACTCAAAGAAGGGAAACACACAAACTCTACTACTAAAATAGTGATCGGAGTTAACAACCACTGGTCATTAATATCACTTAATGTCAATGGACTCAACTCACCTATAAAAAGGCACAGGCTAAGAGATTGGATACGAAAACAGAATCCAACATTCTGCTGTTTACAAGAAACACACCTCAACCACAAAGGCAGGCACCTACTTAGAGTAAAGGGATGGGAAAAGGTTTATCAAGCAAATGGACCTAAGAAACAAGCAGGTGTGGCCATACTAATTTCTAACAAAGTTGACTTCAAACTTAAATCAATCAGAAGAGATGGAGAGGGACATTTTATACTCATAACAGGAACAATTCATCAGGATGAAGTCTCTATCCTAAATATCTATGCCCCTAATATAAAAGCACCCACGTACGTAAAAGAAACATTACTAAAACTCAAGGCTGCCATCAAACCGAACTAATAGTAGGAGACTTCAACACTCCTCTCTCACCAATGGACAGGTCAATCAGACAGAAACCCAACAGAGAAATAAGAGGATTAATGGAGGTAATGAATCAAATGGACTTAACAGACATCTACAGAACATTCCACCCAAATAGGAAAGAATATACCTTCTTCTCTGCAGCTCAAGGAACCTTCTCGAAAATTGACCACATACTCGGTAACAAAGCAAACTTCCACAGTTACAAGAAAATATTCGTAACCTCCTGTGTCTTATCAGATCACCATGGATTAAAGTTAGAATTCAGCAACAATGCTACCCCTAGAAAGCCTACAAACTCATGGAAACTGAACAGTCAACTACTGAACCACACCTGGATCAAGGAAGAAATAAAGAAAGAAATTAAAGTCTTCCTTGAATTCAATGAAAATAAAGAAACAACCTACTCAAACTTATGGGACACTATGAAAGCAGTCCTGAGAGGAAAGTTCATAGCACTAAGTGCCCACTTAAAGAAAACAGAGAAAGCACACATTGGTGACTTAACAGTCCACCTGAAAGCTTTAGAAAAAAAAGAAGCAGACTCACCTAGGAGGAGTAGAAGACTGGAAATAATCAAACTGAGGGCGGAAATCAACAAAATAGAAACACAGAAAACAATCCAAAGAATCAATGAAACAAAAAGCTGGTTCCTGGAGAAAATCAACAAGATTGATAAACCCCTATCCAAACTAATTAAACGGCAGAGAGAGAATATGCAAATTAATAAGATCAGAAATGAAAAGGGGGACATAACCACAGACACAGAGGAAATTCAGAGAATCATTAGATCTTACTACAAAAGTCTGTATGCCACAAAACTGGAAAATGTAAAAGAAATGGACACTTTTTTAGATAAATACCATATACCAAAGTTAAACCAGGACCAGGTGAACAATCTAAATAGACCGGTCAGTTGCGAAGAATTAGAAGCTGTTATCAAAAACCTCCCTACCAAAAAAAGCCCAGGACCAGATGGTTTCAATGCGGAATTCTACCAGAACTTCCAAGAAGACCTAATACCTATACTCCTTAATGTATTCCACAATATAGAAACAGAAGAGTCATTGCCAAATTCCTTTTATGAAGCTACAGTCACTCTGATACCAAAACCGCACAAAGACTCATCCAAGAAAGAGAATTTCAGGCCTATCTCACTCATGAACATTGACGCAAAAATCCTCAACAAAATACTGGCAAACCTTATCCAAGAACACATTAGAAAAATTATCCATTATGATCAAGTAGGCTTCATCCCAGAGATGCAAGGCTGGTTCAACATACGAAAATCTATCAATGTAGTCCATCATATAAATAAACTGAAAGAAAAAAACCATATGATCATTTCATTAGATGCTGAAAAAGCATTTGACAAAATTCAACATCCCTTTATGATAAAAGTCTTAGAGAGATTAGGGATACAAGGGTCATACCTAAATATAATAAAAGCTATTTACAGCAAAATGACAGCTAACATCAAACTAAACGGAGAGAAACTCAAAGCCATCCCACTAAAATCAGGAACACGACAAGGCTATCCACTCTCTCCATACCTCTTCTATATAGTGCTTGAAGTTTTAGCAATAGCAATAAGACAACATAAGGGGATCAAGGGGATTCGAATTGGAAAGGAAGAAGTTAAACTTTAGTTATTTGCAGATGATATGATTGTGTACATAAGCGACCCCAAAATCTCTACCAAAGAACTCCTACAGCTGATAAACACCTTTAGTAATGTGGCCGGATACAAGATCAACTCCAAAAAATCAGTCGCACTCCTATACACAAAGGATATGGAAGCAGAGAGGGAAATCAGAGAAGCATCACCTTTCACGATAGCCACAAACAGCATAAAATATCTTGGGATAACTCTAACCAAGGAAGTGAAAGATCTATTTGACAAGAACTTTTAGGCATTGAAGAAAGAAATTGAAGAGGATACCAGAAAATGGAAGGATCTCCCTTGCTCTTGGATTGGGAGGATCAACATAGTAAAAGTGGCAATCCTACCAAAAGCAATTTGTAGATTCAATGCAATCCCCATCAAGGTCCCATCAAAATTCTTCACAGATCTTGAGAGGACAATAATCAACTTTATATGGAAAAACAAAAAACCCAGGATAGCCAAAACATCTTATACAATAAAGGAACTTCTGGAGGCATTACCATCCCAGACTTCAAACTCTATTACAGAGCTACAGTAATGAAAACAGTGTGGTATTGGCATAAAAACAGAGAAGTCGACCAATGGAATCGTGTAGAAGACCCGTATTTTAACCCACAAACCTATGAACACCTGATTTTTGATAAAAGAGCTAAAAGTATACAATGGAAGAAAGAAAGCCTCTTCAACAAATGGAATGAAAATAGACCCGTATCTATCACCATGCACAAAACTCAAGTCCAAAATGATCAAAGACCTCAATATCAATCTGAACACACTGAACCTGATAGAACAGAAAGTGGGAAGTACCCCACAACAGATGAGCACAGGCGATCGCTTCCTAGGTAAAACCCCAGCAGCACAGACATTAAGGGCAACATTGAATAAGTGGGACCTACTGAAACTGAGAAGCTTCTGTAAAGCAAAGGACACTGTCACTAAGACAAAAAGGCAACCCACCGACTGGGAGAAGATCTTCACCAACCCCGCAACAGACAAAGGTCTGATCTCCAAAATATATAAAGAACTCAAGAAACTAGACTTTAAAATGCTAATTAACCCAATTAAAAAATGGGGCACTGATCTGAACAGAGTATTCTCAACAGAAGAAGTTCAAATGGCCAAAAGACACTTAAGGTCATGCTCAACCTCCTTAGCCATCAGGGAAATGCAAATCAAAACAACTTTGAGATATCATCTTACACCCATGAGAATGGCTATAATCAAAAACACCAATGATAGCCTTTGCTGGAGAGGTTGTGGAGAAAGGGGTACCCTCATCCATTGCTGGTGGGAATGCAAACTTGTGCACCCACTTTGGAAATCAGTGTGGTGGTTTCTCAGGAAATTCGGGATCAACCTACCCCTGGACCCAGCAATGCCCCTCTTGGGAATATACCCAAGAGAAGCCCGATCATATGACAAAAACTTTTGTTCAACTATGTTCATAGCAGCATTATTTGTAATAGCCAGAACATGGAAACAACCTAGATGTCCTTCCATGGAAGAATGGATGAAGAAAGTGTGGAATATATACACATTAGAGTACTACTCAGCGGTAAAAAAACTTCTCGAATTTTGCATGCAAATGGATGGAAATAGAAAACACTATCCTGAGTGAGGTAACCCAGACCCAAAAAGATGAACATGGAATGTACTCACTCATAACTGGTTTTTAGCCATAAATAAAGGTCATTGAGTCTACAATTTGATATCCTAAAGAAGCTAAATAAGAAGGTGAACCCAAAGAAAAACATATAGCTAACCTCCTGGTTATGGGAAGTAGACAAGAATGCCGGGAAAAAAATTGGGATCTTGGGGGTGGGGTGGGAGGGGGGTAAGGGGAGATGGGGAGAGAAAAGGGAGAAGGGGAGGATGGGAGGAACTTGGGGAAACGGGATGATTGGGATAAAGGAAGGCTGGATAGGGGAGCAGGGAAGCACATTTCTTAATTAAGGGAGCCATCTTAGGGTTGGCAAGAGACTTGAACCTAGAGTGGCTCCCAGGTGCCCAGGGCGATATACCCAGTTAGTTCCTGGGGCAGCTGAGGATAGGGAACCTGAAATGACCCTATCCTATAGCCATACTGATGAATATCTTGCATATCACCATAGAACCTTCATCTGGCGATGGATGGAGATAGAGACAGAGACCCACACTGGAGCACCGGACTGAGCTCCCAATGTCCCAATGAGGAGCAGAAGGAGGGAGAACACGAGCAAGGAAGTCAGGACCACGAGGGGTGCACCCACCCAAGGAGACAGTGTGGCTGATCTATTGGGAGCTCACCAAGGCCAGCTGGACTGTGACTGAAAAAGCATGGGATAAAACCGGACTCTCTGAACATGTCGGACAATGAGGGCTGATGAGAAGCCAAGGACAATGGCATGGGGTTTTGTTCCTACTTCATGTTCTGGCCTTGTGTTAGCCTAGCCAGTTTGGATGTTCATTTCCTAGACCAGGATGGAGGGGGGAGGATTTTGGACTTTCCACAGGGCAGGGAACCCTGACTGCTCTTCAGACTGGAGAGGGAGGGGGAGAGGAGTGAGGGGGAGGGGAAAAGGAGTGGGGGTAGGGGGAAGGAGGGGGAGGGAAATGGGAGGCTGGGAGGAGGCGAAAAAAATTTTTTTTTCAATTAAAAAAAAAGAATGAAATTATTTTTGCTAACAGATTGGGGTAATCCATCATGGTGAAATCGTGGCTGTTGGGGCACGGGAGAGTTGTTCACACAGTACTTAGAGTTTAAATGCAAAGATAGATGGGTGCTAGTGCTCAGCTCAGCTTATTCTTTTTATTCTAAAATTTAGACCATGGAATGATGCATTCACATTTGAGTTAGGTCTTCCCAATTCACCGAAACTAGAATATCCTCAGCAGACACACCCATTAATTTGTCTCCTTGGGAGATTTTATGTCCTGTCAAGTTGACAATATCCCCATCACAGTTCCATCTCCTGTCATCACAATGTTGAAGCCTTTGAAATTTAAGACACACCCTTAGCCTTTGCCCCACAGACTTCATAATATCTACTGCTAAATGTAAAATATACTCAGTTTAATATCAAAAACTCAATTCTTAGTATTTAAATGTTCCAAATATGTTTCAAGAGTATGAGCCCAAAGACTCTTCTGAGACATTCTCTTTTCTTTTAATATTAACCCATGTAGTTTAAAATATTAACTTTGCTTTTGAAAGAAATTTATTTTAATTTGGAGGCTGAAGATATGACTAAGTTGTTAAGAGCACTGGCTGCTTTTGCAGAGGACCTTAATTCAATTTCCACCCCCAACAAGGCAGCTCACAACCATATGTATTTCCAGTTTTTGAGGCTATAACTCACTCCTCCTGGCTTACACAGGCATAAGGCATGCATGTATTGTACTTACATATATGTAGGCATAACACACATACAAATACAAATTATAAAGAATTTATTTTAAATTATGTGTATGTGAAAATGAATTCGTGTGCCTACAGAGGTCAGAAGATGGCCTCGAGATGGAGTTACAGTTAGTTGTAAGCCACTTGATGTGGATGATAACCAAACTCAGGTTCTATATAAGAGAAATATGATAGCGCCATCTCTTTAGCTCCAATAACACAGGACTTTGTTTGCTCCTATCTGTCTGTCTGTCTTCCTGCCTATCTCATTAGACAGGGCCTCATGTGTCCTATCTTGGCATTGAACTCATATGGCAGCCAAGCACGACCATGGATTTTCTCTTTTCTTTGCTCTCCCTTCTGAACAGATAAAATATGATGTCAAGGGCAGATGTTCAGCTTCTGTTTGTTGTTCACATTCAGGGTAATAACTGGAGGATCTGCAGAACTCAGTATGCATTGATAATGTGTCACCAATTTAATATGTCAAATGCAGAGACAAATATTCAATATTTGCATTCCATGTACCCAGCTTAAACTTGCATTACAAAACCAAATGAAGTAGCACTTGGGTTATACTGTCCAGCAAAACCAGCCCCTTCCCTGCTGCCTCTTGTCCTCTGTTAATCTACCACGCACTTGTTGGTTTAATGAATGCAGAACTTTAGAGTTTCTAAAAGTGGATCTAAAGTGTTTCTTGGGGTGTTTTTAGGTATTAAGTGATAAGTTGTAGCTGTAGCCAAATGCCTTTGGGTAATGTTTAAACAATGTTTGTCAAGTGCAGCAGTTCCTAAGACTATAGTAAGTAATGAATAACCAAGCAATACATCAAATATTTATTATTCTTCAGATTTATCTCACAGTAGAACAACATTTTATGGAAATAACTTTTAGAATCATTGTACTTGAAAATAAGTTTAAGGATGTGTTACAAATTATAAAATATTAACAATAGCTGAATTATCGTATCAAGGTAAGCATGGAGACAGATGTTTTTCCTTACAGTTTAATTAAAACATTTTAAGCTTTTTGTTTTTTTTTTTTAAAAATAGATGCTTTAGCATCTCTTTTAAATTGACACATATTTAGATGTCTATATTCCTATGGATATCAATAACTGGTATTCCTATGATAATCAATAACTTAAGACAGAAGTTCACATTTTCAAGCCCATATCTGCTACAATCTTATGATTTCATAGAGACATTTCTCCGTATTAGTCCTTTGTTTCTTCAGTTGTACATGAATTTTTGAGACCAGCTCTCCAGGGTGGTAGCAGTGTTGACATGCTCTGATATAGTAGCAGGAGCCATAGTGCTGGGTTATTATAGGAACTTATGGTGTTTATTTTTATACAACTTACAGAAATAAAATTGATATGGGAAGTCCTTCTGTCTGTGTGTTGCTTATGAATGTTGTTAATGAATAAAGAAACTGCCATGACCTGTGATAGGGCAGAGTAGAGCTAGGTGGGAAACACTAAATTGAATACTGGGAGAGAGAAGGCAGAGTCAGGGAGATGCCATGTAGTTGCCACTAGGAACAGATAAGACAGAACCACACCAGTAGCCACAGCCATGTAGCAATACACAGATTAATAGAAATGGGTTAAATTAAGATGTAAGTGCTAGCTAATAAGAAACTAGAGCTAATAGGCCAAGCAGTGATTTAATGAGTACAGTTTCTGCGTGGTTCTTTCAAGTCTGGGAAGCCAGGAATGAACAAGTGGGTTTCTACAATAAAAAATAGATGAATATAAAATATTATGTAATTAATACTGCAGAATATCTCTCAAAAAGTATATTTAGACATGGGTTTTCATACATATTTAAATGTGCAATATAAATATAACCACAGACAGATAATATAATAAATAGCCTAGCATCTACTACCTAGCTGAGGAAGAGTACATTACAAATAATTTTGTAGTTCCAATTATGGCCCTCACATGTTGAACACTCTGGGTTCTCCTTGGCAACTTTGTGCTGTAATTCACGTTTATAGTTCACCCAGTTTGTATAGTAAATTACTATGTATTGTATGTTTAAAATCAATGCTTGTTTGTTTGCTTCAATTTTTTAACCTTTGTGGAAATAATGACAAATTAAGGTATTTTTCTGTGTGCTGTTGTAATCAATTAAAATTATTTCATATGCACTAGTGTCACTGTGAAATGAAGATATCAGTCAATAGTCACTTATTGGGGGCTGCAGACTCCTGGCCCCTTGACTTTCTTTGCCTGCCTCAGACCCTTTGCCTGCTGGAGTGAACTGAGCAAAACACCTGTGCCTGCAGCTGCTCTGAGCACGAGACCTTGATGGCAGGGGAATGGGTTCTGATGAGGCCTGCAGCTGAAAGATCCCAATAGCTGGGGAGTGGCTATAAGTTAAGGATTTCTATATAAGCTTCCCTGGAGCACAATAAACTTGGCACTCTTGTATCAAGGATGACCTGTGTCCTTGTGTCCCTGTCTGTCTGTTTGCATGTTTTTTAGTCTCCAGCTTAGTTCCAGGCTTGAGTACCATCCTGTAGTGCAGGCCCTGCAGTCACTCAGTTTTCTTGTTTGGCGATTGTTTATTATTTTCCGAATTTTTAGCTTCTAATATGAGAAGTGAAGGTGTATAAATGCTGCTTTAAAATCTCCCTTAGGGCTAGCTAGTAATTTATTGTTGAGGTATTTCAACATTACTCAGTTTAGAATCATTTCTATCTGAACTTTGAGTGTCTGTATTCTTTAAATGGTCTTTGGATACACTTTTTAGCATAAACAGTATGACCTCAACTATTCTCCCATGGTTTTATGGTCAGATAGAGCATAAACACAAAGAGAAGAAAAAGCCAATAAAAGGTGAAAATATTGAAATGGAAAAATAAACAGGGAAATTACAATGATATTAAGTGGTAGTCTTTTGAAAAGATTAGTAAAATGAGTGTTTCTTATCACAATGACAAAGAGAAAAGAGAGACAGCAGAAAATAAACCGATAATCATAATGAGTAATTGAACAGAGATTTAAAAGGTTATGTAACATGCTAAGAATAACTTCATAGCATTAGAAATGTCAAATTACTAGGAAAAATATAATCAAGGGGAGCCTGATTAGAATGGGAAATAATTCACTCAAATCCCATAAAATACATGTCTGTTGATCAAGAGCCCAGAGCTCCTCAGTGCCAGGATGTCTGTTTCTATAACTCATGGTTCAGGCCCTCCTAAAGACCTTGACTGTCCTGTTGCACAGCTGATGCCTTGCATTATTAGGGTTCCAGTGTTGCCCACCCCATGTCTCTTTCAGAGAGGTATTCCACATCATATAGCTTCTTTTTCAAAATGCAATAATCTTAGTTCCACTTCATGAAGAATTTTATCTCTTGCAACCTGAGCAGTTCTTGAGACTTGGATTTGTCACAGTTCATTTACCGCCAAGGTACTATTTTACTGGAGGTCTTTCAGGATAGTTTAATCATCGTACTATAAGACTATACCACACTGGATTGTCATTATTATTTACTTGAACCTTTGCAGAAGGAGGCGTTAAAGTTCTGTAAAGATGTTTCTGAAGCAAGCCCTCTTTTGGGAATACTGCCTTCTCTGAACTTGTCACTGGAGACTCTTGGGAATGTTAATTTATTGTATAACTCGGGAATTTTTAAATGAATCTTAACTGTTGATTACAACCCTATGTTTTAATTATCTTTACGCATGTTTGTATTACTAAAGTACTGGGTCAATGTGGAACCGATAATTGTATACTAATTTTTATATGATTCTTATTTGAAATGTTATTGGATACAAAATAGTCAAGAATTTTTTCAGTTCAATGACTCTCAGTGATTATTTTGTATGTGTGTGTGTGTGTGTGTGTGTGTGTGTGTGTGTGTATTCATGTGTGCATGTGTGTGTGTGTTACTGGAAATTGAGCCCAAAGCCTTGCACATGCTTGGGAGTCTACCACATACCCAGTTCTATGATAGTTACTAGAATTGATGTTTTAGAGACATCTTTCCTTTATTATGTAATAAGGAAGTCAATAATATTACTTGCAGATTTCATGTTGACAAGATCTGAAGAACTCTATCACATTCCTTAAGGTGCTCATCCATCCCTGCTCCTCAGGACCCTTTTTAGAGCATATAGCAATTGCCATGCCCCCTTTTATAAAGCAGGCAGAGAATAAACTTCCGGGAAAGACAAAGTGTCAGGCTAACTTCTGCCAAGTGCCTTGGAGCTTCTGACATACAGACTAACTGCTGTGATGAATTTCCGCCTCCCTTCAGCATCACAAGAAGTGATACAGTAGCAAGTGAGAGCATAAACCATACTGGGGGCAGTAGACTCATCATCTGATAACCTGTCAGTCAAAAATATAGGAGGCTTCAGACTGGAATGAAAGTATACTGGGAACAGCATCCAGTTTTCTTTATGGATGTCAGACTGGATCTGTTATGGGCATGTAACTCCCAGCCTACTCTTGTCTTGCCATGTGTATATTCGATGGTGAGTGGTTTCCAAGAGCATGGATCTAGGCAGTAGGTAATTATTAGGTATTAGCAATAGTACCATTCAAAATTAGTTCTCTGATGCTGAATATCTTAAGTAGTGACTAGCAAAATATCTCCAGTTCTGGGGTAAAGTGGGCACCGTAATATGATGATGCATAGGGATATTACTTCAACACCAGGACTTCTTAAGTTGTTAATTTCAGCAAAGAGTGTGCCAGAGGTTATATTTCATTGCTTAAAGTACACTCTGTGTGGCGATTAGAATGAGAATGGCCCTAGCAGTCTCATATGTTTGAATACTTGGTCACTTTTGGTGGAGTAGTTTGAGAAGGATTAGGAGATGTGAGCTTGTTGGAGGAGGTGTATTACTGGGAGTGGGCTTCCAGGTTTCAAGAAGTCATGCCATTCCCAGTTTCCAAGAGTCTCTCTCATTTTTTTTCTGTCTTCAACTTGTAGGTCAGAATCCCTTCTCTCTCTCTCTCTCTCTCTCTCTCTCTCTCTCTCTCTCTCTCT
>JABTXL010007333.1:4369470-4445009 GCA_025134845.1 Neodon shergylaensis
TCTCTCTCTCTCTCTCTCTCTCTCTCTCTCTCTCTCTCTCTCTCTTTCTCTGTGTGTATGTGTGTGTGTCCAATTTGTAAATCAGTAAATAACCTCTCAACATTGCATCCAGTATCTTCAGTGCTATGTCTTCCTGCTGCCATGCTCTCTGCCATGATGGTCATGAACTAACTCTCTGAAACTGTAAGCAAGCCCCCAACTAAATTCTTTCTTTTAAAAGAAAGCTCATCATGAAGAACTTTGTATTTGTCAGGGATGTTGATATGAAACGAGAATATTAAGATGAGAGACACTGCTTACCTTAGTGCTGCTGAATTAAAATATAAAATTAAAATATTTGAAATGCAAGGTCCTAAATGATGAAATAATGCCAAAAATGTACCAAAAGAGTTTTAGTAATTTAGTCAAAGCAATCATTCAATATATCATCCTTGGGTAGTCATCTAGTCACAGCAAGATTATGATATGTGACTTCAATGGGTCCTATTATTTATATACTCTAATTTCAAGTATTTTAAATTAAAAAAGTCAAAATACATCTGAATTACTTCATCCTCCCTTCACCCCATTCCATGTCTCCTTCTTTCCTGCTCCTTTCAAATTCACAGCCTTATTTTTTAATTATTATTGTAGCATACATATGCAAATAAATATACACATGCAACATGCTGAGTGCCTTTACTTTTGCTTGTGTATCTAACTTTTAGGTCTGACCACGTCAAAGTGTATAGCTGGATAATCACTTAGGCAGCTTATCTCTGGGGAAAGACAAATTCTCCCTCTCTGAGCAGTCATCATTACCTGTAGCTCTTCATGTAGGGTTAAGGCCATGTGAAATTTTCCCTGTCAATGTTGGCATGTCAGCCGGTATCATTATTATTCAGGTTTTCTTTAGATAGCTATAGTATGGACATTTCATAAGTATAGCTTTCATATCACAATGAGAAGACGCAATCTTGCAGCAGACTTCCTGGTTCTCTGATTTTTTTTCCTTTTTTTTTAATTGAGAAAAAGAAAAAAGTTTCCGCCTCCCCCCAGCCTCCCATTTCCTTCCCCCTCCTCCCATCCTTCTCCCCCTCCCCCCACTCCTCTCACCCTCCCTCTCCAGTCCAAAGAGTAGTCAGTGTTCCCTTCCCTGTGGAAAGTCCAAGGTCCTCCCCCCTCCGTCCATGTCTAGGAAGGTGAACATCCAAACTGGCTAGGCTCCCACAAAGCCAGAACTTGAAGTAGGATCAAAACCCAGGGCCATTGTCCTTGGCTTCTCATCAGCCCCCATTGTTCGCCATGTTCAGAGAGTCCTGTTTTATCCCATGCTTCTTCCGTCACAGTCCAGCTGGTCTTGGTGAGCTCCCAATAGATCAGCCACACTGTCTCACTGGTTGGGTGCACCCCTCGTGGTCCTGACTTCCTTGCTCATGTTCTCCCTCCTTCTGCTCCTCATTGGGAACTTGGGAGCTCAGTCCGGTGCTCCTGTGTGGGTCTCTGTGACTATCTCCATCCATCACCTGATGAAGGTTCTATGGTGATATGCAAGATAATCATCAGTATGGCTATAGGATAGAGTCATTTCAGGTTCGCTATCCTCAGCTGCCCAAGGAACTAACTGGGTACTTCGCCTTGGGCTCCTGGGAGCCACTCTATGTTCAAGTCTCTTGCCACGATAGCCACAAACAGCATAAACTATCTTGGGATAACTCTAACCAAGGAAGTGAAAGACCTATTTGACAAGAACTTTAAGGCATTGAAGAAAGAAATTGAAGAGAATACCAGAAAATGGAAGGACGTCCCTTACTCTTGGATTGGGAGGATCAACATAGTAAAAATGGCAATTCTACCAAAGGCAATTTATAGATTCAATGCAATCCCCATCAAGATCCCAGCAAAATTCTTCACAGATCTTGAAAGGACAATAATCAACTTTATATGGAAAAACAAAAAACCCAGGGTAGCTAAAACAATCCTATACAATAAAGGATCTTCTGGAGGCATTACCATCCCCGACTTCAAACTCTATTACAGAGCTACAGTAATGAAAACAGTGTGGTACTGGCATAAAAACAGAGAAGTCGATCAATGGAATCGCATAGAAGACCCAAATTTTAACCCACAAACCTATGATCACCTCATTTTCGATAAAGGAGCTAAAAGTATACAATGGAGGAAAGAAAGCATCTTCAACAAATGGTGCTGGCACAACTGGATATCAACCTGTAGAAGATTGAAAATAGACCCATATCTATCACCTTGCACAAAACTCAAGTCCAAATGGATCAAAGACCTCAATATCAGTCTGAACACACTGAACCTGATAGAAGAGAAAGTGGGAACCACCCTACAACAAATGGGCACAGGAGATCGCTTTCTATGTATAACCCCAGCAGCACAGACATTAAGGGCAGCATTGAATAAATGGGACCTACTAAAACTGAGAAGCTTCTGTAAAGCAAAAGACACTGTCACTAAGACAAAAAGACAACCTACTGACTGGGAGAAGATCTTCACCAACCCTGCAACAGACAAAGGCCTGGTTCTCTGATTTTTAAAAAAACCTTTCTGACCCCTCTGAGAACTGCTTGTTTTGGTATTACATAACATCATTTTCATGACATTACATAACATCATTTTTAGTTGTGACTACTTTATTTAGTGGTTTATTTTGTTGGAGATTTTATAAAGACATTTTCCTACAGAAATACAGTGAGAAGGGCTGGGCTTACAACTCCATTGATAGAATGTTTGCTTAGCATTCAGAGACCTGGGTTTGATACTAATCAGCAAATAAACGTGGCATTGTATTGCACACATCTAATTCCAGCATTTAGGAGGTGGACATAGGAGGAGCCTTTGCTACATAGAGAATTTGATAGCAGCTGGGAATATATAAGACACTGACCTGCACCCCCAAATAAAAAATAAAGAAAGCAAATATAATGTGAGGCACAAATACATGGATAAAGATGTGGTACATTTTCACAATGGTGTACTACAGAGCAGAAAAAGATACTGATATCTTGAAATTTTCAGGCAAATGGATGGATCTAGAAACCATCACATTGGGTGAGGTAATCCAGACCCAGAAAAACAAATATAATATGTATTAGCTCATAAGCTCACAAGTGACTTTTAGACATAAAACAAAGAAAAAAACAGCCTACAATTCACAATCCCAGAGAACTTAGACAACAAAGAGGACCATAAGAGAGACATATATGGATCTAATCTACATGGGAAGTAGGAAAATATCAAGATCTCCTAAATTAATTGGGAGCATGGGGACCATGGAAGAGGGTTGAAGGGAGTAGAGAAAAATATATAGCTCAAGAAAAACAATAAAAAAAATAGTTTCTAACCATTAGACAGCTACATTAAAAAGAAAAAAATTCTAGCTGAAATTTATTTCAATACTATGTTTTAATGAAACTTATTCAAACTTAACTTATGATAAGCTAATGGATTCACAAGAAATTATAACATTTTTTCATGGCAAGTTTTCAAAATAAGATTAATGCTGTCACTCAAAACATATCCCAGTTTGACAAACCACATTTCAAATAGTTAACAGCCCGATGTATCTAATAGCTACCATTTGGAGTACTCAGTTTCAGAAAAATTCTGTTAGCAGACTGCATGTGTGTCTCATTTACTCTTATGTCCTTACTACCTAGTAGAGTATTCAGGATTAAAAAATACTTGATGTATCAATTAATTATAATTTATAAAGACTCTTGACAGCATCGGAGGAATTGGGTATCTAAGAAAGTTCATATTAAGCTTGGGGTTTGGACTTGTATTTTAAAAGTTAAATAGTGCTCTTCATTAGTGACACAACTAAAGTTTTCAAAAGAGTTTTAGAGAAATGGCAACAACACAGTGAATCTCATTAGGGAATAGATTTAAAGGAAAGCTTCAAATCTGAAGCACTCCAGTGTGTTTCTACAAAGGACTCCTGTGTTCTAATGAGTGGGAAACGGTGGTTTGGGGTAATACTATAATTGCATTTCGAGGGCTCAGCTCATGATCACATGACAACTGTCGCTTGTGACTAATGACCTGGTATGCAAATTATTTGAACTCTTTGATATTTCCACTCTTCACTTTGACCATTTTTATCATTTACCCATGTAATTACTTATTATAAACCTGGAGATGAAATAGGTGGTGGAATAAGAAAATGAAAACTAGGTCAGTAGAATTTAATTACTGAGAAGTCTTTATTGAAAAACGTTTAGATAAACAAACCAAAGCTATAGTCGTTATCAACAATCGTTAGAAGAAGGCAACTCAGAAGAAACTCTTTCTTGAGCACAGAAAGGTACCAATTATATTCAACATAACTTTAGAAAAGCAGCTATGGAAATCATGCAAATAAAGCCACCTACGTTATCCACATTATTTTCATAACACCTCTACTGTAGCTGAATAAGCCAC
The DNA here is from genome assembly GCA_025134845.1 of Neodon shergylaensis. Lineage (NCBI taxonomy): Eukaryota > Metazoa > Chordata > Mammalia > Rodentia > Cricetidae > Neodon > Neodon shergylaensis. The sequence goes on from JABTXL010007333.1 coordinate 4,373,899, forward strand.
TTTTAATTTACGAAACTGAGATGACAGTGCTTTTGAAGTTTGTCTGACAACTTGTAATTAGAACTGAATTTATTTCTTTTTGAAGGCAAATACTAAGAAATGCTTTAGGTCACTGATCTTCTCCACCAAGAATACAGCTCAATGGTGTTCAAAACCCATCATTTATGCCCCCAATTCTTTTCTCAAGATGATTTTCCCCCTAGGTTCACAGTAAGATTGAGTAGACATTACAAGGATTTTCCATATATGCCTTTCTTTGTGAACAGATAACTCACTTCTCAGTCGGGTTTTCTGGGAGGAAACTGGCAATTCATGAGACAGTGTCAGAGAAGAGGAGGTAGGTGCATTGTGCAAGCTTCACCTTTTCTTGGAAAGGATATAATTTTTATGTGTTTATCAGTTGATTTAAGCAGATAGTAAATACTGATGGCTTACCATGTGTCTGTCTTCGGCTGGGGATCTGGATATCAGTGTTCCTTTGTTACAAAGCTGGCATTTACCTTTGGGGGTATCACCAGATCAAGTTGCTGACTCTGCTCAGCTGTAGGGAGGAAATATTGATTATTACAGCACACGTATTTTCTTACCACAACTGCACCTACCATAGCATATTTGGCAATTTAGATGGGACAGCTGATTACAAAATGGCATAAAATTATTTAAATGCATGGAAAAACAGATTGAATTACAAATTTCTGTGAGTTGAGTTTTCTAGATGTGGTACTGTTGTCTGTGTTCTAGATTATATAGGAAAAATGGTTCCAGCCTTAGGAGGGGCCTTATTTGAAGTTTTATGGTGGTATGCAGTACATTTAATGAGGCTGCACACTGAGTCTATGTCCTGGCAAGTGCCGTCAGGGATTGCTGTATCCCATCAACTATTATGAGGGCAGTCCTTGAATGTCACTAGGAAATCTGTTTGGGACCAGTAATTTTGCAAATCCTTGCATATATTCTTTGAGCTTCCTTTCCAGCATGTTTGTTACAGTTTGGGAGTGAGAATCAATATATTTATTCTGGGAACCATGAGGATGCATTGTCAATTTTGAATCGCTATTCATCTTGTTCATCAAGGACTATTTCATTATTCAAGTCCTACTTATCATATTGACTCAGACTATCTCAAGGAACAAGATGACAATCATTTTATCAGATTTATTTTCATCAATTACAGCACATGTTAAGTGGATGTACTAGTGAAATCTGCTAAATCTGTTCTAAAGACAGGGAGGAGAATATGAGTAAAAACCAGTCATTTCCATGGAGAAGGACTGTATAAAAAGTCAGGAGAATTTCTTATCGGTGCACCATTTTGAAAATTAGAATATGAATTGATGCTAAAATAAATCAAAGCAGAATGAAAAAAAAAACCCACCACTCTCACCAAAACCCTGCTATTGTGGAAACAATTAATTTAGGCACCTATTGAGGTTGGAACCTGATACTATACTGGATTTCAAACTTCAGTGTGTCCCATAGGTCTGCTAAAGTACTAGTCACTGGGCCCCACCTCAGTTTCTGATGTCGTAGGATACGGATGTGGCCTACAAATTCACATTTTGCTGGGTTTCCAGGGGATGCTGAAACTGTTGGTGGGCACCATATTTTGCAAGCCACAGTTGTTTTCAGACTCCGGATTGGGGGCTGGCCTCAGCATCTGTCTTTAATGAAGTCACTGGGATAGTCATGGTTCCAGGCCATATTTGAAAATCATTCATCTAGTACTACTGAACAAATACTGCCTTTGAGATCATTTACGTTTACCAAGCACTTGTCAAGGTGTGAAGGAAGAGATTGCAATTTTATTGGCTTTAGTGAGGACTTGTTAATTAAGTGGAGACTTACTGCTAACCCTTAGAGAAAGTTAAATAAGGTGCTACCAAGGTATAATGATTCAGGAATGGAGAAAAGGAAGTCCTCACATAAGTGCTACGCTATAATCTGGGTTAGAGCACAAAGAAACTTCCATATTGAAGTTTTAACATTCTAACTTCTGTGAAATCAAGTAGACTCTTAAAACGTATTCATCTGTGTGGTGAAGGAAAAACAAGAAAGGTATTTCAACACAGACAGTCCAACAAAGTATTTCTTTAAAACTATTGGTCCGAAATACCTGAGGTATGTTAGCTAGCTATTGTGAAGTATTTAGCAGTTATTAACTAGCTAGGTGTAAAATATTTTGGGAATATGAGAAAATTTGACTGGGCAGAAGCAAAGATATTTGTTGAGCAGCTATTGGTGCAGAGCTGATTGGCTGTCATGTTTTACCTCTACACTCTTTGACCTTTCAGATGATAGTCTCAGGCATTTAAATACTCGATCCTGGACTGGTCATGGTTTCAGGGAAGTTTGATGTGTCACTGAGAGTAGGTTTTGATAGCCTAAAGACCTGTACCATTTTGAATTGCCGGCCTCTCCTTCCTGTTTGCCCAAAGACATGCGCTCTCAGCTGTACTTTGACTCCCTGTTGCCCACTTCCCCTCTGTGTTGGTGATGGACTCCTATCCCTCTGGGGCCCTAAGCCCAGATCAACTTTTTCTCTGTAAGTTGCCTTGATCATGGTGCTTTTATCACAGAAACAGAAAAATAATGAAATGCAGGCTTAATTCAGTTTTGCCATTATTATGCTTACTCTTTCAGATACTAAATGAATGTTATAAGAATTTTTGGTGTATATCATAATGCCTTAACATAAATGAACACCAATCATGTAGCAGTTAAACCAAACTAAATAGTATTTACTGCTTACCATTTTACCTTAACTATCCACCATTCTTTTCAGCTAAATGTGGTAAATTTCTTTCTTTTTTTCTTTTTGCTTTATTTAAAAACTTAAGTGACTACACGCAGTGCTGGACTTCCTTATGGCATTTTCAAACCAATACAATTTTTGTTGATTTTCTCTCATCCCTATTTCTTCCCATCCCTCTGACCCTCTTTGTACCTTCCTATCTTCTACAGCTATGGCCTCCTTTCTGTTTTCACATGTCCTGTCTCATGGCCCTCCCCCATTTCCTCAACAACTCTTTTTATACCTATCCTGGCTTCCTTTATCATTTCTGGCTTATATTCACATCACTCCCACTCATAAACATTCATATACACATAAGCTATAATTTGTGGAAGGGAGATAACACATGGTTATTATCTTTCTGAGTCTGAGTTACTTCACTTAATATAATAAGGAAAATATTTTCAGATCTATCCATTTTCCTGTAAATTTCATTTAATTTTCCTTTAAAACTGAGTAAAGCTGCCTCGTAAACTGTTCATATTTAGCGTTTTTATTAATTGTTTTTCATTTATTTTGCATATTGACCACAGTCTCCCCTCCCTCCTCTTTCTCTCACTCTACCTCTCTTTTACTACCCTATTCCATCCACTCCTCCATTTTCACTCAGGAAGGGCCACAATTGAGGCAGGACCAAGCTCCTCCCACTGCTTCAAACCTGGACAAGGCATCCCAGCACAGGCATTAGGTTCCATAAAAGCCAGCTCATGTGCCTGGGACAGATCCTGATCCCTCTGCCAGGAGCCCTACAAACAGACCAAGCTACATAACTGTAACCCACATGCAGAGGGCCTAGGTCAGTCCTATATGGGCTACCTGTTGGTTCGTAGTCCATAAGCTTCCAGGAGCTCAGATCAGCTGTCTCTTTGTGTTTCCCTGTCATGGCCTTGACTCCTATGGCTCCTACAATCTTTCCTCTTTCTGTTCAACAGGACTCCCAGAGCTCAGCCCAGTGTTTGGCAGTGGATCTCTGGTGATTCTAACTGTAAAGTAAAGGATAATTAGGCTACTAGCATGTTTAGTCTTACGTGGATACACTTAAAAGCCTTATATAACACTTTCGCAGCCAGGGGGACTGACCTGTGCCTTTCCTTCAAATGTCCCTGTATCTAAGAATGGAAAGATAATAAACCCTCTGAAGCGGAGGAGGAGCCCTTGATGCTATAAGGCTACTACTTGGTTCCTGGGTCGCTGGTGTCCAGTGCATCTGGATTTTAACTTTGAAGTGAAAGAACTTGAAGTCAAAATATCTGTCACCATAACTCAGATGCTTCAGTAGAGGTGTGGTAACTTCATATTTGCCATACCTCTTGCAGAGACAATAGGGATCCTCTGCACTGTGGGGAGAAGGTTGTCTATCATTACTATTTGTTGTTTGTCTAGAAACCCCTCACATGTATTCCCAGAGGCTCATCTTCTAGGTGATCTTAGATCTTGTCTATTTAAAAACCTGTATTAACCGTCACGATGATTGTGGGACTGAATACTAAAAGTAGCTTATAATACTATAATCTCCCCCTGTGAAATCCTCATGTTTTCTTACACTATAAATATCTTGGTAGCTGGAATCCAGTCAATTAGGAGCTAGAAAACTGAAGAATTTCCTACATGTTCATTTCAGCTTAAATGATTTTTCTTAAAAAATATGAAAGCAAAGGACTGAAGATTTATTTGTCAGTCTCATGAGCAGTCAGGTTTCAGTATGGTTTCTAAAATCATCTTGATGTTTTGAAATAATTTAAGAAATTTGGCATCAAAGAGCAAATTATAGGCTGTAGTTTTTTTTCATGTCAAATACTTATGAGAGAAGGAATTTCACTTTTTGAAAACTAGAAATCTTGACATAGTTATCAACATTCTCAACTTTAAGATCAAAAGCTGTTGACTTAGGACTGTTTGTTATTAAAAATAAAAATGTTATTAAATGTTTTTAGAATAGCAACTAAGTGTAATTAATAGTAATTACTCATCCTTGTAGGCAATAACTTTAGAGATTTAATCAGTGTTAAGAGGTGCACTTATGAACACAGAAGTTTTATAAACAAGGGCATTGAGAATCTATGTTAGTCTCCCTTCAAATCACTCTGAAGAGTCTTCTGTCTTCCTCAATTCATTTGAAATACTCTACTGTCTCCTCCCTTCAATTCACATGGAATAATCTACTTAAGGCAGAAGGAAAAAGATGTTTGAGTTGATAACAAAGAAATATGCACGTTTGGTGATGGGAGAGATATAGATAAACTAAAATTTATAGATAAATTAAAATAGGATGATTTCAATTCCAGAAAGCATTTCTTTACATGTCATAAAACTAGCTTTATCGTTTAATTTGATAAATTTCTGGCAGAGGTTTATTTTCATATTGTCTATGCTAAAGGAAAAAACACAAAGGTCAATAATGTCTTGTGAATTTCCTTGTGCCCATTTGTTATTGTTCTCTGATTAGCTCCTTTTATTTTGAGGACTTGGCTCCATAGAGCTGAAGTTGCAGGAAATTTGTTCACATTGAGTGATGAGCAGAGTGGTAACCTAGGAACTTACTCCATTCCCTGGTCTGAATAGGATAGAGCAATGGCTCATAAATAACTGAGGCCCATTGACACGTATAGTATATTGAAAGTGTCTGAAGGTTTGTAGAAACTATTAAACAACTAATCAAAGCTTGTCCTCTGAGCAAGCGAAGAGGTACAGCTTAATAGAAACAATTGAAGGATCCATAAAGAGTAGGTAGTGCACTCTAAGAATTGAGACAACACTCTTGGGTGATAGAATTAATCACGAAAGCTTTAGGACAGACATTGAGACTAAACTATTTAGGAAATACCTTATTTCCACAGTATCATAACCTGTCTCTCTGGGTGAGAGATGGATTATATCTAATGGAGCATTGTTGTTCTGAAAGAGCAATGAATGATGGTTGTGGATTGAACATGATATTGTCTTTACCTGGGTTCTAATGCTTAGTTTTGCAATTTAAGGCATCCATTTGCTCATTCTTTAAGGGATGCATTTTGTGGTGACATAGATTCAAATATGAAAGACTATTTTTTCCATAGAGGAAAGTCAGTTATATATACCCAAAAAGAGAATTCTCAAAGGAAGCCCTTCACATATAATTCACTCAAACACAGGTTGGAAGATTTATCAAGTATTAAGCTGATTAATATTTTGGCTCAACTGGTCATTATGCTCTTTTCCAAGCAAAGAACCCAGTGGGCAAAAAATGAAAACTAGGAAGACAGACAATGATACTATGCCAAACAAGAATTCATAGATGCTAGATTTAATATTTAATTATTTTATGTTGTCTTTCTAAAACTTTGTCATCTGGTTTGTGACATTTTGATGTCTGCATTAAATGTAAATCCATAGATAATGGTATCTCAAAAACAAGGTGATACAATAAATATCTCAAGAACTCACCTTGAAATTTTGTTATACAAAGGCATTTGGCTAGAGAAAAATGTAGGTAACAGATAACTTGAATCTCATTTCTAGTGTCTACTAACTGTGTCAAGCATTCATTTTTAATGAGTTTGTTCTAAATATATAAATATCTCAAAATAGTGGGATTTTGTAAAGATAAGAAACAACACTATGACCCAGAGGGTACTTGATATTTAGTAAAAATCTAGTGATGAATCTAATGATGACAATAATTATTAACAGCATCTCTCTACTAACCTGATTATTTCTTGACACCCAGAGAAATGGGGAAAGGATTTACTTTGCCAGGACACCTCAATTTGACCACTTATGGAGTCAAGCAAACAGGTGTTTTGTTTATTTTTATAGCTCACCTCAATTTAGGGAATCACAAATTTCAGTACTCAAATATTTATATTGTCTTGTGCAATATAAGCTAATAAAATGGGTAAAAATGAGGCACCTAAGCTAGTATCTTTATAATTACAAGTAAATTTCAGTTTATTATCTGCCTGTTTTTATCAGTTTGTAATCTGACCTCTTTTTGTGTATCTTAACTTTATAACAGTATAAATACAAGAAATAAATCTTTCTAGCCTTCTGTTTTAGGTTGGAAAACAAATGATCATTGGGGTAAGGAAAATATGAGAGTGTAGAGTTTCTGAAGTAATATGTGATGAAAAGGAGAATCTCACACATGGAAAGGGACTGGCTGTAGAAGAAAGGTCATCACCTGAAGTGAGAAGAGTAATGTATTCAGGGGGAATTGAACTGTTCACGGGTGGCGCATTCTCTGGGAGGTTACCCTCTTCTATAGTCTTCTCTTGTACCCTTCCTTCTCGGTACTCAAGGTTCTTTGCAGTCATATTCACAATTCTGATTGGGATTAGTATAAGTAGTAAAATTCTTTTTAGTGTATGCTTTTTAGTACACTAGTTCTGACATTCTGCATCCAAAAGATTATAATCTGTAGTCCATAGAGGCTAAAGGATGGGCATATAGTGTTTTGTGTGTGACAGAGAGCTCTTTTCTTCTCATTGTCTTCATCATCATCATCCTCTCCCTCCTCCTCCTTTCCCTCCTCCTTCTCCTCCTCTTCCTCCTTCAACCCATTCTTACTCTCTTCCTGGATTGGAACTTTTGATAGATGAGGTATAGGAGTGATTCCACTAGAGAAATCAAGATGGCTAGTTCTATCTGTAAATCCTTCACTCCAAGACAATTTAGACTTTATGTAGCCATCTGTGGTTGCCTTCCAGCCCTTACATGAAGTGCACACTCCCATTTTTGGTCATGGTAGCTGCTATGACAGGAAAATAAATTCTCAGTGGATTTCAAAGTACAAACTTATATTTAATCATTCCAAGAGGAAATGGTAATGGAAGGATAGAATTTGCACCATGTAACCACTGAGAAATCCAGGCCAATAAGAGCTCTGAAAAATGTTCTTTCTCTGTGAGCCAGGAGGAAAGGAAAAGGGGTTTGTGAGCAACAAGCTAGATTTGCCACATTAACCTAAATAGAAAACCACTCAAGTGTCTAACACAATTCTCTGTGATTCTCTGAAGGTTGTGCTTCACAATTTTATTTTCTTTAGGAACCTTCATTGTACTAGAGTGTAGTCCATATTAATACAGATGCAAATGCAGAAACAATAATTCCTGATGAATAAGTTGAGGCTGGTGATACATATAAGTAAGCGTACTCACTCAACACATTACACTGCACACAAATATGACACACTGCACACGCATGTGTATGTGTGTGTGCAAGTTATGTATCTATAAGCCCAAAAGGCTATAAAATAAAGGTGTGTGAAGCTGGTGGTATATCTGTATAAAGGCAGAGAATTTCTGGAATCCCCTTTTATTGTGAGTTTGTCAGTCTGACTCCTGTGGAGAAAAGGAACTTTTTTGGAGGATGACAGCACATCTTCATTATCTCTAAATAAAGTTATATTGCTTCATTTATTGCTACCTTTTAACTTTTAAAAAATCACACAGTTTATACAAATATTACAAGTATAGTGTGTTTATATTGATGCACCATTAACTCTTTGAGAGTTTAGTACAATATATTTTGATCATATTCACCATCTACTTTTCCACCAACTCCACTCAGCTACACCTCCTCTCTCTATTTCAATTTCATTTCCACATTCTGTTTAGTTCAATAACTGGAGGAGTCTATTTTGTGCTGTCTTTATACTCACAGGTATGAGGCCATTCACTAAATAGTGGTTGCTCCACCTGAGGTACTTAAAGAAAACTGATTCTCCTTGACACAGCAGCTGTCAACTATCAATAGTACCCCATTTAGCGATGGAAAGTCCTGAGCTGCTGCCCCTCAAGCTCTTCTGTGCTAGAATGTTGAACAACTTGGTTTTGTGTGAGTCTTCGGCAGGAAAACACAGGTGTTGGGACTTTGTGAGTCCAGCAGCCCTGGCTTTTCCAGAAGACATGAAGATACTGTTTCATGATTCTCTTTGTTCTCTGGCTCTTACCAAACTCTCTACCTCATCTCCCAAGATGGTACCTGGGGGGGGGAGATAGATAGATAGATAGATAGATAGATAGATAGATAGATAGATGGATGGATAGATAGATAGATAGATAGATAGATAGATAGATAGATAGATAGAGACTTTGATCAGCTCTGAGTTTCTGCATTTACTGCCATCCACAACCAGAAGAAGCCCTCCGAGAGGAATAAGAGCTAGACTGATTTATGGAAATAGAGATAAGAATTAGAAGGCTGTTTTATAGTCTGTTGGTTTACTACAAGGTTTTAGTGGAAAAACAGAGGGCAATGCTAACAGTTTGCATTGTGTTTGTGGGAGAGGTATCTCTAAGACATTCTGACCAAAAATTTGAGGAGAGTCATCCTGAATCTTGTACTGGGCTTTTCATCTAGCAGCCAATACAGAGGACCATTTATCCTCTGTGTAGGATAATGCCAGTTAAACACAGCACACACACACACAACACACACACAGTGTGTGTATGAAGTTTATTATATATTGCTTCCTATATATGACTTTTCAAGCAACCTTATTGTTAGTTGTCTCTTCCCCAAAAACTCCCTCTGCACCAGAGATCATAAATCATTTTTTTTTCTGGGTCTGGGTTATCTCATTAAGAATAATGTTTTCCACTTATATGAATTTACCTTTAAATTTCATTGCAGTTTTCTTTTTAGAACTGAATAAAATTTCATTATGGTTACATATAGGCTTTTCATTATCCATTCATCAACTGATTGACATGTAAAGTGTTTTCATGTCTTAGATACTGTGAATCAAGCATCAGTAAACATGAAGCTCTTGTCATAAAGATCTTTCACCTGCTTGGTTTGAGATACACCAAAATTTTGTATATTATTTGTGACTATTGAGAAGGGTGTTGTTTTTCTGATTTCTTTTTCTATATGTTTATCATTTGTATATAGGAGGGATACTTGGCTACCTTTTTTGGGTTAATTTGTATCCAGACACTTCACTGAAGGTGTTTATCAGCTGTAGGAGTTCTCTGGTAGAATTTTTGGAGTTGTTTATGCATACTAATGTATCATGTACAAAGAGCAATGCTTTGGCTTCTCTCTTTCCAATTTGTGTCCCTTCGATTCTTCTTTTGTTGTCTTATTTCTTTAGCTAGAACTTAAAGTGTAATATTGAATAGATATGAAGAGGACTTTGTCTTGATCCTGATTTTTGTGGAATTGTTTTGAGTTTATCTCCATTAAATTTGATGTTAGCTATTGGTTTGCTATATATTGCTTCCATTATGTTTAGGTATGTCCCTCATATCCCTGATCTTTCCAGAATTTGTATTATGAATGGGTGTTGGATTTTGTCAAATGCTTTTTTGGCATTTAATGAGACGATCATGTTTTTTTTTTCTTTCAGTCTGTTTATATGGTGGATTTCATTGACAAATTTTCATATGTTGAACTTTCCCTGCATCTCTGGGATAAAGCCTACTTGACCACGTGGATGATCTTCTTTAATATGGTTTGTGAGCATTTTATTGATTATTTTTGCATCAATGTTCATGTGGGAAATTGGTCAGTAATTTTTTTTGTTGAATCTCTGTTTGGCTTGTGTATCATGGTGAATATGACCTTGATGAAGGCGTAAATCACAAACAATCCCACACCAGTTTGGAATTATGATTAATAGGATGGTATTCATTTAAAGGGGAAAAACTTACAGACCACCATCCCAGACAACAGCCCTCTGCACAATCAGGAAGGAGTCTAGTCACCGGAAGCAGAGCAGGAAGTAAAGAGAGAGAGGAGAGGGAAGTGGCCGCTTTTTTAAAGGGAGAGAGACCACACTTCAATGGACTGGTATCTCAACGGCTATTGGCTGAAGGAGCGGAAGGAGCTCCTGCAACATGACCTCATAAAATGAATTCTGTAATGTTACTTTTATTTCTATTTTGTGGAACAAATTTGAGGAGTATTGGTGTTAATTCTTCTTTGAAAGTTTGATAGAATTCTGTGCTAAATTGTCTGGCCCTGAGCCTTTTTTGTTTTTATTTTTGTTGTTTTTTGTTTTCGTTCAGAGACTTTTAATGGCTGCTTCTATTTCACAATATGTCTATTTAAATTGCTTATCTGACCTTATTTTTAATTTATTCATACCATTAGAGAAAATTATCTATTTATTTTAGATTTTCCAATTTTGTGGAATACAAATATGTCCTTATGATTCTCTGGACTTTCTTGAGTCGGTTCTTGTTTTTGATTTTATTAATTTGAATATTCTCTCTTTGTCTTTTAGTTAGTTTGGCTAAGGGTTTGTCTATCTGTTTAGTTTCTCAAAGAATTAACTCCTTGTTTCAATGATTCTATTATTCTCCTTGCTTCTATTTTACTGACTTCAACACAGTTGATTACTTCCTGCATTCTATTCTTCTTGGGTATGATACCTTCTCTTTGTTCTAGAGAGTTCAGGTTTACTGCTAAGTTACTAGTATGAAACATCTCTAATTTTTTAATGTAGGCACTTAATGAACTTTCTTCTTAGCATAACATTGTGCCTCATAATTTTGGGTATGTTGTACATTCAGTTTCATTGAATTCTTGAAAGCAAGTCTTTCATTTCCTTATTTCTGCCTTGACCTATTTTTCATTCAGAAGAGAGTTGTTCACTTTCCATGAGTTTGTAAGCTTTCTGTTGTTGCTGATACCCATCTTTAATTCATGGTTGCCTGATAGGATGCCTGGAGCTATTTCAATTTTCTTCTATCTATTGAGACTTGTTTTGTATCCTGTCTGAGTATATGGTCAATTTTTGAGAAAGTTCCCTAAAGTGCTGAGAAGAAAGTATATTCTTTTAGGTTTGGGTGGAATGTCCTATAAATATCTTTTAGGTTTATTTGATTTGTAATGTCAGTTAGCTCCAGCATTTCTCTGTTTAAATTTTTTGTCTGGATGACCTGTTCATTTCTGAGGGTAAAGAGTTGTATAGCATAGTCTTTTATTATCAGTGTTTGAGGATCAATATGTGATTTAAGCTGTAGCAGTGTTTCTTCCTTTCTTTTTTTTTATTTTATAGAAAAAAATTTTTTTCGCCTCCTCCCAGCCTCCCATTTCCCTCCCCCTCCTCCCACTCCACTCCCCCTCCCCCCACTCCTCTCCCCCTCCCTCTCCAGCCTGAAGAGCAGTCAGGGTTCCCTGCCCTGTGGAAAGTCCAAAGTCCTCCCCCCTCCATCCTGGTCTAGGAAGGTGAACATCCAAACTGGCTAGGCTCCCACAAAGCCAGAACATGAAGTAGGAACAAAACCCCATGCCATTGTCCTTGGCTTCTCATCAGCCCTCATTGTCCGACATGTTCAGAGAGTCTGGTTTTATCCCATGCTTTTTCAGTCACAGTCCAGCTGGCCTTGGTGAGCTCCCAATAGATCAGCCCCACTGTCTCCATGGGTGGGTGCACTCCTTGTGGTCCTGACTTCTTTGCTCATGTTCTCCCTCCTTCTGCTCCTCATTGGGACATTGGGAGCTCAGTCCGGTTCTCCAGTGTGGGTCTCTGTCTCTATCTCCATCCATCGCCAGATGAAGGTTCTATGGTGATATGCAAGATATTCATCAGTATGGCTATAGGATAGGGTCATTTCAGGTTCCCTATCCTCAGCTGCCCCAGGAACTACCTGGGTATATCGCCCTGGGCACCTGGGAGCCCCTCTAGGTCCAAGTCTCTTGCCAACCCTAAGATGGCTCCCTTAATTAAGAAATGTGCTTCCCTGCTCCCCTATCCAGCCTTCCTTTATCCCAATCATCCCGTTTCCCCAAGTTCCCCCCATCCTCCCCTTCTCCCTTTTCTCTCCCCATCTCCCCTTACCCCCCTCCCACCCCACCCCCAAGATCCCAATTTTTTTCCCGGCATTCTTGTCTACTTCCCATAACCAGGAGGATAGCTATATGTTTTTCCTTGGGTTCACCTTCTCATTTAGCTTCTTTAAGATATCAAATTGTAGACTCAATGACCTTTATTTATGGCTAGAAACCAACTATGAGTGAGTACATCCCATGTTCATCTTTTTGGGTCTGGGTTACCTCACTCAGGATAGTGTTTTCTATTTCCATCCATTTGCATGCAAAATTCGAGAAGTCATTGTTTTTTACCGCTGAGTAGTACTCTAATGTGTATATATTCCACACTTTCTTCATACATTCTTCCACTGAAGGACATCTAGGTTGTTTCAGGGTTCTGGCTATTACAAATAATGCTGCTATGAACATAGTTGAACAAATGCCCTTGTCATATGATCAGGCTTCTCTTGAGTATATTCCCAAGAGTGGCATTGATGGGTCCAGGGGTAGGTTGATCCCGAATTTCCTGAGAAACCATCACACTGATTTCCAAAGTGGTTGCACAAGTTTGCATTCCCACCAGCAATGGATGAGGGTACCCCTTCCTCCACAACCTCTCCAGCAAAGGCTATCATTGGTGTTTTTGATTTTAGCCATTCTGACGGGTTTTGATTTGCATTTCTCTGATCGCTAAGGAGGTTAAGCATGACCTTAAGTGTCTTTTGGCCATTTGAACTTCTTCTGTTGAGAATTCTCTGTTCAGATCAGTGCCCCATTTTTTAATTGGGTTAATTAGCATTTTAAAGTCTAGTTTCTTGAGTTCTTTATATATTTTGGAGATCAGAACTTTGTTGCGGGGTTGGTGAAGATCTTCTCCCAGTCAGTGGGTTGCCTTTTTGTCTTAGTGATAGTGTCCTTTGCTTTACAGAAGCTTCTTAGTTTCAGTAGGTCCCACTTACTCAATGTTGCCCTTAATGTCTGTGCTGCTGGGGTTTTACCTAGGATGCGATCGCCTGTGCCCATCTGTTGTAGGGTACTTCCCACTTTTTCTTCTATCAGGTTCAGTGTGTTCAGATTGATATTGTGGTCTTTGATCCATTTGGACTTGAGTTTTGTGCATGGTGATAGATACGGGTCTATTTTCATTCTCTACAGGTTGACATCCAGTTGTGCCAGCACCATTTGTCGAAGAGGCTTTCTTTCTTCCATTGTATACTTTTAGCTCCTTTATCGAAAATGAGGTGTTCATAGGTTTGTGGGTTAAAATCCGGGTCTTCTATACGATTCCATTGATCGACTTCTCTGTTTTTATGCCAATATCACACTGTTTTCATTACTGTAGCTCTGTAATAGAGTTTGAAGTCAGGGATGGTAATGCCTCCAGAAGTTCTTTTATTGTATAAGATTGTTTTGGCTATCCTGGGTTTTTTTTTTTCCATATAAAGTTGATTATTGTCCTCTCAAGATCTGTGAAGAATTTTGATGGGACCTTGATGGGGATTGCATTGAATCTACAAATTGCTTTTGGTAGGATTGCCATTTTTACTATGTTGATCCTCCCAATCCAAGAGCAAGGGAGATCCTTCCATTTTCTGGTATCCTCTTCAATTTCTTTCTTCAATGCCTTAATCTTCCTTTTATTTTTATTTAAGTGCATGCCCTTGTGTTTGGGGCATAGATGTTAAGAATTGAAATGCCATCTTGATGAATTTTTTCTTTAATGAATATGTAATATTTTTTCCTATCTGTTTTGATTAATTTTCATCTGAAGTCTATTTTGTTAGATATTAAAATGGCTACACCAGCTTGCTTCCTAGTTCCATTTATTTGGAATATCCCCTTCCATCCCTTTGCCCTGAGATAATGTCTATCCTTGATGTTAAGATGTATTTCTTGTATGTCACAAAAGAATGTGTCCTGTGTTAATCAGTTTTATTGTTATTATGGTTTGTTGCGACAGAGTTTGTGTGTGTGTGTGTGTGTGTGTGTGTTACTCTGGCTGTCCTGAAACTTGATCTATAGACCAGGCTGTCTCTAAACTCATGGAGATCTGCCTGCCTTTGCCTCTCAAGTGATGAGATTAAAGGATTGGGTCACCATTGCCCAGCTAATATCTATCTTTTTATTTGGGAATTGAGGTAATTGATATTGAGAAATATCAGTAACTAGTGATTATAAATTTCAATATTTTGTTCTCATTGTTGATTAGTGGTGGTAGTGGTGCTGGTGGTGATGTGTGTATTTCTCTTCTTAGAATCTTACTGGTATGAGATTATTTATTGTTTGTATTTTTGTGGGTATAGTTAACCTCATCCATTTTTTCTAACACTTTCTGTATGGATTGATTTGAAGGTAGATATTGCTTAAAATTTCACTTTATCATGGAATGTCTAATTTCCTCCATGTATGGTGATTGAAAATTTTGCTGAATGTAGAAATCCAGGATGGTAGTTGTGGTCTATTAGAGTATGTAGAACATCTCTCCAGGTCTTTCTGAGTTTCAGATTCTCCATTGAGAAATCAGGTGTAATTCTAATGGGTCTATCTTTATATGCTACTTGGTCATTTTCTTTTGCAGCTTTTTATATTCTCTCTTTATTCTGTATGTTTAGTGTTTTAATTATTATGTGGTGAATGGACTTTCTTTTGTGGTCCAACCTATTTGTTGTTCTGTATGCTTGTTTTACCTTTGTAGACATCTTCATCTTTAGGTTAAGGAACTTTTTTCTATGATTTTGTTGAAAAATATCTTCTGGACCTTTTTTAGCTGGAATTCTACTCTTCCTTCTATTCCTATTATTTGTAGATTTATTCTTTTCATGGTGTTCCAGATTTCCTTGATGTTTTGTGTCAGGAAAGTTTTTAGATTTAACATTTTCTTTGACAAATGTATTCTTGTTGTATCTTCCATGACTGAGGTTCTATCTTTCATCTCTTGTATTCTGTTGATGAAGCTTATCTTTCTAGATGCTGTTCACTTTCCTAAATTTTTCATTTTCAGGATTCTTTTTTTTTATTAATTTTTTATTGAGAAAAAAAAAACAACGTTTTCCCCGCCTCCCCGCCTCCCATTTCCCTCCCCCTCCTTCCACCCTTCTCCCCCTACCCCCACTCCTCTCCCCCTCCCTCTCCAGTCCAAGGAGCAGTCAGGGCTCCCTGCCCTGTGGAAAGTCCAAGGCCCTCCCCCCTTCGTCCATGTCTAGGAAGGTGAACATCCAAACTGGCTAGGCTCCCACAAAGCCAGAACTTGAAGTAGGATCAAAACCCAGGGCCATTGTCCTTGGCTTCTCATCAGCCCCCATTGTTCGCCATGATCAGAGAGTCCGGTTTTATCCCATGCTTCTTCGGTCTCATTCCATCTGGCCTTGGTGAGCTCCCAATAGATCAGCCACACTGTCTCAGTGGTTGGGTACACCCCTCGTGGTCCTGACTTCCTCGCTCATGCTCTCCCTCCTTCCACTCCTCGATGGGAACTTGGGAGCTCAGTCCGGTGCTCCAGTGTGGGTCTCTGTGACTATCTCCATCCATCCCCAGATGAAGGTTCTGTCCAGAAGGCCGCCGCTCCGGGGACAAAAGGGTTGTGTTTTCTTTATTGCTTATATTTCAGTTTATTTCATTTCCTCTACTTATTTTATTTTCTCTACTTGTTTTTGTTTATTTGTGCTTTCCAGTATACAAAAGAGAAAATTTCCTAGTTTTCATTATTCCATATCATTACAGAGGTGGCAGGGTAGTCAATATTGAATGCATGGTTTGGTGATGGCTTGCCATTATAGTCTGATAAATTGATAAAACAATATATCCTTGGCTGGGTGTCAAGAAGAATATGAAACTAAATGAGTGACTTGAACTGACTCGGTGGGGAAGAGAGCTTGTAATGAAGAGAAGTGTTGCAGTAGTAAATGTCTGGAAATTTAGAAGTCAAAGAGTTACTGTAGTTCATGAAGACCTGAGCCTCTAGTTAGTTGTGTTTTAGTAGCTGTTTGAGGTACACTGGGGGATTAGACAAACTTCTGTGTGTAAATCATCTCCCACTTGTCTGACTCAGAATTATGCCCCATTTAAGTCAAAACCACAACTTTTCTAGCTAGTAATACTTGAGTCAGATATCAGTCTCTAGTGCTTCTGTCGCAGATGCCATGTCTCCCATCATCACACGAAAGCTGGAGATCCAGGGACAACTTTGAGCTATCCTGACTGTCAGTGGAGTGAAGAGTGAGGAGGGATGGATAGGAAACAAACTTGCATTTCCTGGAATTGAGGATGTACCTCCTCAGGTACCCTTACCTTACAAAGACCCAACCTTCAAAATGAGAGATTTTCTGTGTCTGAAAGAGACTTTATAGAGCGTTTCCAGGGAGGGTCCATTCTGATGGAGGCAATTTTTTTTCTAACTGTTGAGAATGTTTCTTACTCTTTGATTAATTATTTATACTTATTGAAAGTCTTTAAGATTAAAATAGAATTACATTATGTCCCTTCTGCCCATTCTTCCCTCCAATATTTCCCATGTGACCTCTCTCCCTCTCAATGTTATTGCCTCTTTTCTTTTATCTGTTATTGTTTTGTATATGTATATAAGTATCTATATATGTTATATATAAAACATATAGATATAACACATATATAACACAAATGCCATATATAGATATATACATGTATATGTGTGAGTATACATATATTCATATATGCCTATATATAAATATAATCTCTTCAGTCCATTTAGTGTTATTTGGATATATAGAAATTCAAGGCTGACCAGTGAAGCTGTTGGTATTAGGTATCAATTAGAAAGATCATCCCTAGAGAAGATCATTTCTCCTCCTCTCAACATTTCTTAGCTACTTGTACATAGATTTTTTTCTCTTTCTCCCATTATATATCCTGATTATGGTTTCCCTCCCTTCTGCGCCTTTCAGTTCTTCTCCTCCTCCCCTCCATTCTTCATCTACCTCCATTCTGCCTACTATTAGAAAACAAAAAGGCTTCTATGGAATAACAATTATAATATAATATAATGTAATATGATACAGTATAATAAAATAAAAACAAGCACATAGGAGTTGTACAAAACAAGCAAACAGAAGGAAAAGATCCCATGAGAAGGCACAAGAAACAGAGACCCACTTGTTCCTGCACTGAGGAATCCCACAAAATCACTAAACTAGAAGCCATGATATATATGCAAATGACCTGGTGCGGTCTGTGCAGGCCCTGTGCATGCTGCTTCAGCCTAGAAAAGTTTAAGATCACAGGGACCTCTTCATGCTAATTAGAAAAATGAGAGGAAAAAAAATCACAGCGTGTTCTTCAAAGAACTTGATTTTTGGCCATTCATTAAAAAAGGATTAAAACATATTTTGTTTCTTTGCAAATAAACCTTCACCTGAGTTCCTTTTACGGTACTATAGAATCAAAATGTTACCCTCAGTTTAAAGGTCACTGCAGTTTGACATATAAACCAATACAGGACTATACAGTCTCATTTGGGTATATGAATGGTGAATGTATTGCAGGGCCCTTTACTGCTTCATGTTAAAGAAACTGAATTTCCTTTCCTTGAAGTGCTTAAAGAATGATCATGAAAAAATCCTGGTTTCTTTTCTTCTTTGAACTCAGCAGAAAGTTAGCTACACTTAATCAACTTAATAAACATTTTGAGATGAGTCAGCAGATACAAATGCCAATGCCCCCACTTTCTTGCCACTTTCATTTCTTTCCTCCAAAAGGTGCTCATGTGAAAATAATTACCTTCATGGCCTTAGAAGTTATTGCCAAGTGTGTGATACGAGCACAGTTATAAAGGATCGTTTGAACTCCTTGCTTTACGCAGAACAGCAAACACAAAGAGCTTCCCTTTACGCTGATTCTCTTTATTTCCCAACTATGCTGTTTCACATTCACAGGTTGGTGCGGAGAGGTTGGAGTTGTGGGATGGCACAGTAAGCAAAGTGATTGCTATGTAGACATAACGTTCTGAGTTTGAACCTCCCTCATCCGTGTGTAAAAGTTCAGCAGCTCACCTCACTGCGGGGGAGGTAAAACAGGAGGTTCCCTAGGGCTTTTTGCCTCTCAGACAATTGCAGCCCTCAAGGTCACTGAGACATCTTGTCTCAGAAAATAAGATAAACAAGAGATTGAAGAAGACACTTGATGTCATGTTAACCTGTGACTTTCACATGCACGTATTCTTATACATATATGTGCATACTCACAGGAACACACACCTACAGACAGTACAGAGACCTAAAATATTCACATTTAAAATATTTATGTTTTGTTTGCCTGCAGCTAACAACTAAAAACATATTAGAGACTTTTATTTCTTATACTGCTAAGGAAAGTACTGACAAATCAACCCCCCATTAGCATCAGCTACAAACTTTGGCTGGGGTTGAAAAAAAAGATTTTTTTTAAAAAAAGTAAAGACTGAAATCATCAAGTGAGAAATTTTTGTAGTGGACTCATGTAACTGTTGAGCTCTCTAATAGCACAGTCCCGAAGCGTGAGAATAAGCTGTCATTAGTGCTTTGGGGCCAAAGAAAGAAGGCTGAAGGATGCACATAGAAAATTACACTGTTTTCTGCCTTAAATAGCTAGACTGTAGAGTTAGGATTATACAAATACAGTTATTACATAAAAAAGGAACCACAGCGAATAGAGAAATAGCAAAAGAAAGCCCCACATTCTAAGTAGAAATGTTGCCTAGATCTCTGACTGACCCCTTTCTTTGTGTATGGACAAGTCTCGCACCTTCCCCAAGAGAAGGACCAAAGCAAACAACTGAGCACTGAACGGCTATTCTGAAGATAGGGTACATAGCCTAATTTCACAATGTTACCTAGCTTTAAAATCAGGGAAGAGTTAAGGGAACTCTTTGTAAGAGGATAAAGGGTTCTAACCTCCTCCCCAGAAAATGTTTGTTAAACAATGTAATTAATTTACATGGAAGATCTAAGAAGTTGTGATCTGTCCCATACAGGAAGGTTGGTCGATAAAAATTGACTCCAACAAGAGCAAAATGTAAGAACTAGGCAGGTATTTTAAATCAAATTTTATGACAATGATCAATAGATGTAAAGAAAATTCTGCCCATAATGAATTCAAAGGAATAAAATAATATGAAAGAACCACAAACAATAAAGTAGAACCAAGTGTTAAATGTAGATTTTATAAATGGTTCTTAACTTATATGCCAATGGCAGAATACTTGATTTTTACTTTCTGTCATTGTCTTGATTTTGAATGTCATACATACACAATTATGGCTCATCCAGCTTCACTGAAGTGTAATTAATAAATAAAATTTGTATAAACACAATACATGCATTATGATTTAATATATGTATACTTTGTGATCTTAATGCATGCAATATGATTTCATATGTTTATTCTTCATGAAAAATTATCCCAAACTAATTACACAGACAGACACACATACACTTCCCATAGTGATGTGTTTATGTTGAAAATAGTTAAAATGAGCACAACAGAATTTTTTAAATTTTTAGTTTTTGTTTGTTTTAAGGTAGGCACTCAGATACTTGCCAAGTCCCAAACTCTATGCATCTCATTGAACTTCAGATTTCCGCCACTCAGAGGCCATGGAGCTCCACTCTAAACTTTGTATTTTTGCTAACAATCACATTTTAATAGACTTAGCCACTATCACCTCCACTTCCACGATGAAAGAAAAAAAAAGACAGGAAAGAAAGGAAAAATTATAAAAATTAGGAGCTGACTCTATAAAACATTTAGCATTATATCCTCTTTCATGCCTAATGTGTCATTTTGTCCGTATTTCATCCTTCCTTACAGCTGTTTACCTATAAACATGAATACATTACAGGCTATCCACGTATGAGAGAACACATGCCTTTTCTTATTTTTTTTAAGTTTTTTAACTGAATGTTTTAATTTATTCATTCATTTGTTTGTTTATTGTTATTTTTACTTAGTGCAAGGCTTTAGAGGGACTCCACAGTGGTTATAAAGCTGCCTAATGGCTTGAAAGGTTCAGGTGGAGGTCCTCAGGCTGACTGGTACAAAGAAGAAGCCACAGACTCTTGGATGCCATTTCTTATTTTTGAGTTGAGGTTATACTACATATTATTTGACACTCTGGTCCATTTTTTTTATCATGAAATTTTCATTCTTTTTTTTATAACTGAATGATATTCCTTTCCCCCCCTCTCTTTTGAGTTTTGGATTTAATTTGGTTCCCAGTACCCACATCAGGTGATGGCTCATGACCATTTATAACTCCAGCTTACAGGAATCTGATGCCATTTTCTGAGTTCTGTGCTCACATGTGCACACACACACACACACACACACACACACACTTTGATAATAAATCTTTAAAAAGCAAATTGGAGTAATTGCCATATCTATGATCTCAAATAATGACATTTCTTTGTCTTGGGAATATGAATTTGTTTTTCGAGACAGTGTTTCTCTGTGTTGCTTTGGAGCCTCTCCTGGAACTCGCTCTGTAGACCAGTCCTTGAATTTACCGAGACCCACCTGCCTTTGCCTCCCAAAAGCCGGGATTAAAGGCACATACTACCATTGCCTAACCTAAACATTTAGTATAATAACTATTTTGAAATGTATAATGAATTGCTCTCCATCATTGTTATCTGTTACAGAATATTTTAGTATATAATATATAATATTATAAGTCATTCCTTCTATTAAATTGCAACTCTAGTTCTTTCTACTCTCTTTCCCCACATACTTTTCAGCTCTAGTAACCACTGCTGTATTCTGTACTTCTGTAAAGCCCAGTGTTCAGTTTTCACATATACAAGATGGCTTATAGTATTTATCTTTCTGTGACTGGATTATTTTGCTTAAAAATGATGTCATTCAGATCAAGTCATATTGCAGCGAATGAGATTTTGTGTAAGAAAATGTGTGTGCATTCCTGCTTGTGTATGTTTTGCATTGCCTTTACCCTTGGGCTAGAACCACTAGAAGGATTGCTGTATCATAGGATGCTTTTGATGCCACTTTTTTGAGGATTCCCCACATCACTTTTTATAAGAACTCTACTAGCACATGCCCCTACCAACTATGGCATTCATTTTTTTCTAATTCCTCACCAGCATTTATTATTTCATGTCTTTTTGGTAACAGTGATCTTAAAAAGGGATGGGATGATATCTTATTCTGGATGCAGGTTTGCATTTCTTTGATGGTTAGTGATGTTGAGGCCTTGGTTTCTCCACCACTTGTTTGTTCTTATTAGAGTAACTCAAATCAACCAATGGAATGAAAAAACAACCTATAGGGTGGGAGAATATTTGAAAGCATTTTACCTAATAGGAGATTAATATCCAAAATATGCAAGAAATCCAAATGATTCAAAGCAATGGAAAATTGATTAAATGTGGAAAAATAATATAATGATATATTATTTTGTTTTCTTAAAAGCCCATGACTTATTCCTTAGAGGATGTGGCAGTTTAAATGTATTTTTCCCCACCCCCGTAATCTCATAGGGAGTGGCACTATTAGAAAACATGGGTGTTGAGGGAGAGAGGGCCTGCTTTTGGTTCCAGCTGCCCATATAGCTTACACCTGAAATAATCACACAGAAATTGTATTAATTAAATCACTGCCTGGCTGTAGGTTCTGATTTCTGTAAGGTTTTCCTGGCTTGGGGTTCAACTCACTCTCTCTTTTGTCCTTTCTCTCTTCAGCTCTGGGAAATGGTGCATTTTTGTGATTGTCAGTTTCTGAATTGTCTTGGTCTCTAGCTACACACATACACACACACACACACACACAGAGAGAGAGAGAGAGAGAGTCTGAACATACTATTTATTTGCAATTGTTTATAGAGTCAGGAAATAGTATTTTTCTTTGAATCAGGAAATAATGACAGTGAATTATTTTAAGAAATGTTCTAGATACTCTATACTGAGTAAAAGGGCAAAAAGCTGAATATCAGATGACAGCTAAGTTGAAGGGGTCTGGTATAAATACTTCATCTTTAAAAAAATTTGCTAAACATTCCTTGAATTTTAATTCTTACCTGTGTGTAACCTTAATTTAGTCACTACAATTCTTATAAGTTTTAATAGCTTTATTATTATAAGGATTAAAAATAATCTGTTCAATTAGCAGAACTATTTAGAAGATTCAATTTGGCAATCCCATTGAAAAACATGTTTCTTTTAAGTAGTAAATCCTTAAAATAATTTTTGATGTTTTCATTTCTATGTTATAAACTACTCAGAATATGTTTTGAATTCTGTAACTGTTAAATTCCATAATCTATATAGTCTATGTGTATATCATTTCATGACTTTGTAGTTTCCAGATGATATGCTGAATAATAATAATATCTGATTATCAAAAAGGATTTAAATATGTACCACATACTTATTTACCAAAGATAGGAAATGATTAAGTAGTTTCAATAATTTTAAGCACTGATAGGCTTTATATCACACTTTAATTCTTTTCAATAGACTGTCCAAATAGGAAAATTTAATTATTCTCTAGTTCACTGGACTTGTACTGATACTTCTTATACTCTTTCACTTCTATGAACCTATGACATCATTCTTCCCTCTTGATATCATTGCTAGTATAAATCAGAAAATCACTTGTTTAAAACTGAAAACTTTTTAGAAGACAACAGAGATTTAGAGCAACATGGGGACCCTCTATACTCAATTTTATTTGACTGCAGAGACTGTACATTGGTGGAGTTGGTCTTGAGCAGTAGAAATAGCTTTTGTTTATTTGTTTTTAAAAAACAATAAAAGCAGAATTCTTGTATGACTGTCAGACTTCTTGCCCCAGGAAATCAAGGTGCCAAACTTATGCCATGGTCTACATGCCGTGAAGTTTAGGAATCATGAAGGGGAGGGAGGTCAGTGAAGCTCCCCACCAGGTTCCCACAGGAATGGGTTTCTTACCTGCTAGGACTGCTCACACACAGAGTACTGCTTTGGAGTGGGAAGTCCTTCTGTATATGTGTTGCTTTTTTTGGTTAATATATAAAGCTGTTTTGCCCAGTGGCTTAGCAGAATAGAACAAGGTGGGAATACCAAGTAGATAGAAGAGGAAAGAAAGCAGAGCCAGAGAGAAGCCATGTAGCCACCATGGGAGACTAGAGCCCACTGAAACTTTGCCTGTAGATCACGACCTAATGGTGATGCACAGATTAATGAAGGTGGGTTAGTTTAGTATATAAGAGCTAGCTAGAAATATGCTTAAGCTATTGTTCAAATAGTATTGCAAATAATATAGTTTCAGTGTGATTATTTGGGGTCTGAGTGGCTGGGAATGACCAAGCAGCCTCCACCAACACTGTTTCTTCTTGTTTGACATTTATCTAAGTAGAAGTATTAGCAAACTGGTCTCCAGTACCCAAAGAAAATTTTTAAGGAAGGAAGAGATGAACCTGTACAAACATTAAAAATAAATTTATTGCTTCTTCTTTGTAAAATTGCACAGCACAACATATATGTTATAAAATATATGATAGCTGGGAAGAGAAAATGGTAAAATGGCTAGATGTAACATACACCTCCACATAACATGCTTCTTTATCACTAGACTTGTTTTAACCAGGGAAGCTGAACTACTATATTTCTGAGAGGAAAATTTGTAAAAGGTATTAAACAGGACTCAGTTTGGTAGGTGGGATGTAATAGTGTGCAAAGGAAAGTTGAAGGAACAGGAAGAATTGAAAGCATCAGTGAGACATCCCTACCATATGTAGCTGGAATCGTGAAAGAAACTGGTGCAGAAGACTACAGAAGGCTGTGCAGATGCCAATAGATAATTGCCAGCTCTCCATGGCCACTTCTGTGAAGTCCCAATGAAACAGCGGTGAAAGCTCCTATTGGTCAGTAGGGCCAGGGGTTAGGAAGGAGATGAGAGAAAAAAAAATATCAGATGGACTAGCCTGATATTCCTGCTCAGAGATATATGGCTTTTGTTTTTTTTTTATAAGTGGCTTTAATTATTTTTTCTTTTAAAGCCCCATAGAATTTTACTTTTGGCTAACTCTAATCTCTAGCCATATAAGACAGGGATTCAGGAAAGTGCACTTACTACCTAAAAGGGAAATCTGAGTGTCACTCTCCAATAGCAAAATATAATGCATTATTTACAAATTTAACATAGGTGTAAGAATTTCACAAAAATAACGAAATCTTTGGTACTAAATAAAATATGGTCTTGATTTAGAAGAGTTGATTTCTGTAAAATTATATATTCTTCCAAATAATGTATATTTAGTATATTTTCTACTAGACTCTTAGTAATTATTTTAACAAAAATTATCTTTAAATTTATGCATAAGAATACACCTTTAAAAATACCGAAGGAAGAAATAAAGAGAAGCAACTTGCCCTAGAAATTCAGAATATATCATTGAAGAGAAATTCTTCTCTCACAAGTCATTATGGTTTGGTCATAGGAATCCATAATATAAGTAGAAGGTGGGAAGGATCTAGAGTAAATCTTGTATATAAGAGCCATTAAAATATGACAAGGGGAATATTTTAGCCTATTGGAAAACAGTGGATCTCTCTCTCTCTCTCTCTCTCTCTCTCTCACAAACACACACACACACTCTCACACACACAAGTTTAAGTAACTATCTAGTAATAAACCCTGGGTCACTTTCTTCTCCCAGACAGATATAGATACACATTTATATATGTACATGTTGTTGTGGTTGTACACACCCATAGTGCCTGGGCTTGAGAGTTAGAGGTAGGTGGCTCAACAGTTTATGATCATCTTTGTAAATTCAAATCCAGATTGAGTGGCATGAAATACTGTCTCAAAAACTCAAAAACAAAAAGACACAAACAAAAAATAACCAAGTCTGTGTAAGAAGAATATGTTAACATTCCATTTGCTAGAAGCAACTCTAACAGACAGCAGCTGTAAAATAAAAGAGTGAACTAATTGAGTAATAAAATATAAAACTCTCCATTATGACAAGATATCATGAACAAAGGGAATAAACTAGTAATGAATGGGGGTGGGGACATTATGTCATTATGTAATAGGAAAAAAGCTAATATTACCTATACCTCATAAAAAATAAAAAAGAATCATAAATAATCAAAATTGTTGACAAATGTAGAGATATAGTGTTATTAAAATCTGTAATCACACATGCAATGAAAAAATATACAAATGCATTAGTGGTTAAGAAAAATGAACTTAGTGGTAGAGTTCACGTTATGTCTTTCAGATAGGAAGTACTGAAATAAACATGAAATCAGTTGCCTCTGGGAGTGGGTAAAAATAGCATTTTTGTGAATTTAAGAGAAATCTGTGAGGGCAAGTTTTTAGCATCTATAATGAAAGACATATACCCTTGTAACGGTGTTAATCACCATTCAGATAATCTGTTCTGTGAAAAGATCTGTTTCATTATGCAGGTGTTGTTTACAAAGTTCTTTACAACAGCATAGCTTTTAACTGGGGGAAGCACAGCAACAAATAAATAGGTAAGCTTCTGTGTTTCCAGTCCATGGAAGATGATGAATAACAAATCTGTTTTGCTTTATAAAAGATTTCCATGGGTGTGGAAAGAGGCTTGGGGATGAGTAGCATTTGCTGCTCTTGCAGAAGACCAGAGTTCAGTTCCCTGCACCCACGTCAGGTGGCACACCACCTGTAACTACAGGCTGAGGGGAGCTGATGCCCTCTGGATGCCCTCAGGCACTTGCATTTGTTAGAGGGAGATGGCCACTTGTTCGTCTCAGGTGCCCAGAATCAAAATAACCACACAGAAACTGTATTAATTAAATCACTGCTTGGCCCATTAGCTCTAGCTTCTTATTAGCTAAGTCTTACAACTTAATTTAACCCATCTCCATTAATCTATGTATCACCATGTAGCAGTGGCTTACCAGCAAAGATTCAGCATGTTCGACTCTGGCTGCTCCATGGCATCTCTCTGACTCTGCCTTCTTCCTCCCAGCATTCAGTTCCATCTTCCCTGCCTATCTAAATTCTGCCCTATCAACAGGCCAAGGCAGTTTCTTTATTCATTAACCAAGAAAAGCAACACACAGACAGAAGGACCTCCCACACCATGCATTCATGTATGTTAGCCTAGAGACACACATGTGCTCACACACGTGCATACATGCACATAGATACCTACATATTTTAAACATATATCTTTAAAAGGTGTTTCTAAGATATTACTACATATTATTACATGTTATATCCCTTGTCCTCTACATATGGCCATATATTCATACATATATGTGCATATATAAATATATGTAAGTATATTAACATGGAGAAAAATATGTAAAGAATGTATTTTATATTGGATTGTCTAGTGGGGAGCTGGCAGGGAGGAAGTTATCTCAAGAGAGTGGAGAATGACAAGATATGCCAAAATTCAAAATTTAGCATAATTGTATGATATATTCAAACACATCATAATTATGCAAACATTAAACTATGCTAAGATAAAATAAGTTTTGAATCAAAGCCTTGGTCAGCTCTGAGTGAATGGAGCCCTTCCAGAAATGAACAGATCTTTTTTTTTTTTTTCACTTGCAATAAGAAGTTTCCAAGTTGGCTTCCCTTACAGTGGGTATGGAAGGAGACACAGCTTCAAAGGCCATACATTCAGTAAGAAAGGGCAATTGAAAGGATGGATTCAGCACCAATACTGGGCCACAAGGAGAAGACAGTCAATGGTGTGTAGCAGGTAGTTGCTGTAGATTGGAGTTTAAATATCCATAAAACCTCACATGCTGCATGTTTGGCTGCTTCTCATGGTGCCATGGGAGGAGAAGGATCATTTTGGAGATGAGGCCAAGATGAAGGAAGTGAGGCCTTTGGAGTCATGCTCTTACTATTGAGAGCCTGGGTCCTCTTCACTCTATATTTAGTTCCTGCTTGCCTATCTTCCTGCTTACCTCTCTTTCTCCCTTCTTATCCCCTTTCCTTTTGTTCCTTCAATAGCCAACTGTGTGTCTGAATCTTTTTATTTTCACTTATCTCTCAGTGAGCTTCTGCCTTCAGTTTCTGCTCTAAATGTCTTCAATGCCTTAGACCCTTAGGTGAGTGGCGATAGCGGAACCAAGTGTTCTGTAATGGATCTCCAATTAACGGCAGGATATACAATGCTAGGTTAAAAAAAATTAGCTACTTCTGCATAAAACACTGTTGTAATTAAAAATCTGTTAGGGGAAACTGCCCTCATTTTCCTTTATGTGTCTTGAAAATTTGCCAAGAATTTAAACTCCTTTCGTCATTTCACCAGGCTTTTGGACTTTAACAGTCCCTCAGCTCCTTAATTTTACGTCCTCAACCAAAATTACTTCTCCAGGCTTTCTTTTCTTCTTTTATATGGCCTAATTTAGTCAGATTTTTGGAGATAGTAATTCTGATTATGCTTTTGTTATTTAATTATGTGATCCATTGTAGCGATTTCTCTATTCTTCAAGCAGCTTTTCAGGGGAGAATATTTCTTTTGATAGTGATCCCGGAGTTTTCCAGTTTTATGACTATGTCTTTTGATTTCAAGGTTGTTCGAAGAATTATGTAGCGTTAATAGGCAGCAGAAGCATGACCAGGGCTTGAGATTTTTTTTCCACTGTTGCGTTCAGTTACAGGACTTTATATATTTTTTGATCATATTTGTTTAGAAGATGTCAGCTAGCCATAGTGATTTCTCTGAGGACAACAGCCTATAAAGTTTTTGGCACCTTTATATTTCTGGTGTTTCATTGGAGGCTAAATGCATTTGAATCTGCACAAAGAAATGGGGAACCTTTTAAAGGAAAGCATTGAATTTGAGCTGGAACACAAGTTTGATTGTCAATTCTTTGCTTGCATCTGATTTATAATTCTGTGTTGAAGTTAGCTTGACTCGGAAAATAACCAGGCTAGCTAAAGGATAAAACAATTATATTTTTATTTATTATAAGGGGAAAACTCATGAAAAAGAAACAAGAAGTCCAAGCTAAGCTGTGCTGCAAGGGAACCACAGAGACAGAGAGAGAACCTGGGCCATGTTTTTCTCCGGGTCCAAGAAAGCCACACCCTTTGGATGCCAGTGTGGTGATTTCTCAGAATATTAGGAAATAACCTTCCTCAAGACCCAGTAATACCACTTTTGGGTATATATCCAAAGGATGCTCAATCGTGCCACAAAGACATGTGCCAAGCTATGTTCATAGCAGCATTGTTTGTTACAGCCAGAACCGGAAAACAACCTAAATGCCCCTTAACTGAAGAGTGGATAAGGAAAATGTGGTACACAATGGAGTACTATGCAGCAGAAAAAATATGACATTTTGAATTTTGCAGGAAAATGGATGGAGCTAGAAAACATTATTTTGAGTGAGGTAACCCAGACACAGAAAGACAATTATCACATGTACTCACTCATAAGTGGTTTTTAAACATAAAGCAAAGAAAACCAGCCTGCTAATCACAATTCCAGAGAACTTAGACAATAATGAGGACACTAGGAGAGACTTACATAGAGACTACATGGGAAGTAGAAAAAGAAAAGATCTCCTGAATAAATTGGGAACATGGGGATCTTGAGGAGAGGGTTGAAGGGGGAGGGGAAAGGTAGGGATTGGAGCAGAGAAAAATGTAGAGCTCAATAAAATCAATTTAAAAAGATAATTGATTGGCAATGATTCTCCATCAATTCTGAGTCTGTGAGATTGAAGAAAACATGGGAGAAATGAATTTCCTCATTGAACTAGTCTCAAGGCTCACCGTTGGAGTCTTTAAAATGGACATATGGAGAATTAAGTTTTATTAGTAAATATTTAAGTGTGTGGATATTATTGTCAATAGTTAAATACCAAATCCCAACTCTACCACTTGTTTCCTGAGTCTGAAGCATTTTCCTTGAATTCTCTAAAGTAATAGGCTCCCATCTTTGGTACAGATACCCACAACCATATCAAGTTGCTGGAACTTAGAAATTTCATGTAATTATTATCGATACTCACTATAGTCACTAAAATAAACTATGACCATAATAAATGCCCACAATTCAGTGGATCCTTGTGATAAAGAAGGCAAGAGTCAAGGAAAACTAGGATTGGATATTTAAAAAAATCAATGTCTGTAGAAGAAGCAATCCCATATTTTATTTAAGATCATGGTTTTCTGCACCTAAAAGTCAGAGTTCAAATCCCAGCTGGGTCACTAATTAGCAAGAATTAGCACTTAAATGAACTACTTAACCTTTCTGTGCCTGTTTCTTCATTATAAAATGGGAGATAATTATAGTGTTGACCTCCTAAAATTGTTATGAAAGTTTAACTCTATTTTTTTTTTCAAAACAGGGTTTCTCTGTGTAACAGTCCTGCTTGTCCAGGAGATTGCCTCAAACTCACTGAGATCCACCTACCTCTGCCTCCCAAGTGCTGGGACTAAAAGCCTGTGGCACCACCACCTGGCTTCATTAACTCTTGTTTATTAAAACAATGCCTGACAGAACCAGTTTCATGGTTATATGACAATTGCAGTAATATGAAGTGCCATGCTTAGAAATATTGCAGACTTCGGGTAGTATTTTGGCATAATATCTTAAAATGTTTAATTAATTTCTAACTATTCTTAATGATTTTAAACCTGAATGTGAGCATGGGCGATGCACTTGGTTTGAATATGTGTTCTACTCCTGGTTGCTACATCAGCTCAGATCATTCATGATGCTTCATGAGCACAGAATTCTTGTTGTAATCCCAAGAAATGCAAAGTGACTACAAAATAAAAATGCTATGTCTATGAATGAATATACAGCTCCCTGGGAACTCATGAACAATTACTTATTGAACCAGACCTTTCTTCAAAAGCAGAAAGAAGGCAACGGTGTCCTAGCAAAAACAGAAGACCCAAACATTCTACCATACTATTTGTGTCTTTTCCTTTATCATCCAATCTTTTCCATTGAAAATATGAAATAAAAAGAAGGGGAAATTGTTCTTTTTTCTTTTTGTTCATCTTTGTCCATCAGAAAGCTGAAGGTAGACAGTGGTGATAGAATATGATGAAGGAGACTAAAGCACTAGAGATTGTGTGTGTGTGTGTGTGTGCAGTTTCTTCTGTCCTGTCAACTATTCAGCTGTGGCAAATGTGAATTGTGTCATTTCATCATCTTGCATAGGAGAAAAAATACTATTATGCATTCCCTGAAAGCTGGCATTGACCCATTTGACACTAGGGCTGTGTTCATGGTTTGGATGCGAACAGCACCCAGGGACTCATGGATTTGCATATTTGAGCCCCTGTTGGTAGCTCTTTGGGAAGGATTAGGAGGTGTGGCTTTGTTGGAGGAGGTGTGTCACTGGGGGTGGGGTTTAATATTTCAAATTCTCCTGCTATTTCCAGTGTTCCCCCCACCCCTGCCTCTTGCCTGAGGTTCATTATGTAAGTTCTCTACTGTTACTATGAACACCTGCTACCTCTGCTCTGTCCTCTTAAGCCATGAGCCCAGAATAATGTCTTTCTTCTGCAAATTTCCTTATCATGATATTTTATCACAGTAGTAGAAAAGTAACTAATACAGCCACAGTATTTTGAAAGAGTTATTATTAGAGTTGAGGCACAGCTCAGCGTCAGAGTTTGTTTAACATGCCCAGGGCTATGAGTTTTATGTGATGAATCAGGCAAAGAAATTATCATTTACTACAATGATGGTAAACAGTAAATCATAAACACCAATGAAAATCAAAAGTCAGACTGTGAAATAAAGGAGCAATAGCCCTTGTATTTTAATACCTGTTGTAGCAGTTTACTCCTGCTTTTTGAACAGGCTTTCCTGATTATCATTTTGCAAGAAGCTCTACAAATTATATATATGGGCTTCGTGCTTGGCACATTAGACATTGTATATCCATCTCCATGCATATGTATGCACATATACATATATGCATATACATGGGCATCCAAATATGTATGAAATTAATGGCATTTCTAGTTTTTTTTACAGAGGAATTTTCTATTTCTAGAAGGAAAATCTAACACACTTATTCCTACAAAATATTAACATTAGAAAAAATGTCTCTTTTTAATAACTGAGCCTGTGCCTAAGAGTTTCACCTCCCTATTGCCCTTATATACAGCTCTTCTAGAATGAGATTTTCCCCTCATACGTCATGAATGGCTCTATACAGCTAAACAGGTATGATGTATAGTCCGTACTCAATTCTCTCCCTCCAGTGATCATCCAAAGATTTTTACAATCTTCTAAATGCTTTCAAATATTATATTTTATCTAAATGTCACAGTCCTGCTGAAGTACATAGTGTAGAAGGTATAAGATGATCTTAATGTCTTTCTAGTCACCAGTTTCTCCCTGGCAGGTGTTGCCTGCTGAGTGCATCTAAAGTAAGGTCTGACCTCTGAGCCTTACAGATTTAGAAAACAGAGTGTATCAGTTGTCCAGAGCTGTGTCACAGTCTCCCACCAAATGAGTTCATGGAAAGATGAAGAATGAAATCCCGAACGCGATTGCTCTACTTAGAGAGAAATGCACCTCTCAAGCACACCAGATCATTTGCACCATGTAGAAACATCCAGGGAATTAGATTGTGAAAGTCAGCTTCAGGGCAGAGAGGCTGATAGTTTGTGCTCAGTAAAGTCAGGTGTTGGTGAGATGAGGGACATGCTTGACAGTGAGTCCAAGTGGAGCAGTAGGCATCATTTCATCTGAAGACAGTCTGGTTCTCAGTCAGTGATTTAGGGATGACTTCCTTCCTCTTATCCTACTTGCTGATTGAGTATCCTCACTTGGGGCACATGATTTTATCAGTGCAGCCACAGTGAAGTTATTATTTTCTTTCCCGAATTTGTCATGGAGAACACTTTCTCATCCCTAAAGTACTTTCTTGTAGAAGGGTTTTCACAGCGAGTGTCAATCTCCAGGTTTCGCTCAGCTTTTTGGACTGCATTGGTTTCACTTCTGTCTTCAGACAATCTTGCTTTCATTGTACAAGACAGGAAACAGCCTCTGGGAGTGTTAATAACCTGTGCTGAGGATAGAACTCTCATGTTTACTTGCTATCATGCCTTAGTGTTTGTTTTCTGGATTGAAATACAATATTCTTCTTTCTACTATATTACACATTGCCCTGTTCTCTTGGGATTGGAATACTTTTTTGTTTGTTTTGAGACAGCTTATGTTAAATTCCTTTGTAACTCCTTGTCTTGATATATAACATACAAAATGTGCCCCTTTGCCATCTCTTTCAATGCATTTTACCTCTCTCCTCTGTTTTCAGTCACATTCATGTGCTCTGGTCTCAGACTGTACATAAACTTTTCCATCTGCGTAGATTACTTCCTAAAAATATGTCTTTGCTCTAGCCTTTCATCTCACTCAGATATCCCGCAAAGTCCACTCACATGTGCAATTGTACTACTGTGGTTTTCTGCCCCATGACCAAACCTTGGTTTTCTTCATAGCACTAAACATTGTTATTATAGCCTCATTAAATTCTATATATTTGTTTTTGTTTATTTGATAGCTATAGTAATAGACAGTACTTTGCCATTTAACATACATATACTATTCATTTATTCATTGAGTAACCTTTTTTGATTTGCGGTCTGTCCCCAGAATAAATGTTTATAAATGTATGCTGAGTAAAGTTCAAGATAAGCCATTAACTATGTCAGAATTGAGGGAAAGAAAAAGTCACTCTGAAGTGAATCACACATCAGGGGAATATTCCCAGTAAGGGAAATATTTCCAATGGATTTTAAACATTAAGTTTGGTTTATTTCTACAGAAAGCAAAACAGGCTTTTGTAGTCATCACTGAGTGCTCTGTTGACATTCTTCACATTGTCAATTAAAAATCTTAGGGAAAGTCAAGAAAATAAGAACTGTGCACACATACATACACGTGATATGGATACATGATAAATACACTAGAAATCCATTATTCATATTTGGAGTTAAAATGAATAGTTGTGTCATCATTTACAAAGATGTTCCTTTGGTAGATGTGATGCTAACATTCTATAAGACGATTTCAGATGGAAGCTGAGCCTCTTTTATGATTGTGACTGTGAATTAGGGTTAGAATCGCAACCAAAATCTAGGTGGATGAACCTCAAAAATCCAGTGAAGGACTCTAGAGAGGCCAGTGGGAGATTGGGTAGAGACACAAGAGCCTGAGCAGCAGCCAAGGAAAGCAACACTGAGAGAGTTTCATGGTTGACTGGCAGTCTCTTGAACTGTCCAATTTTGTCTTTCAAATGATTGATTTTAATTTTGATATTTATAAATTAATTTATGGAGGAAAAAAGGTACCATCAAATTATATCAACCTGGACTAATTTCTAGTTTATATTCATATAGTCAGTGGATGGTTTTGTGCATTTATTTATGTAAGATACTATAGAAATGGGTTGTAAATTCTCAGTTAATTGTGCTATGATTCTAGACATTAATTCTCAGTGGTAGTTAACTTTATGAGTCAGCTTGGCGAAGTCATGGGATCAGCCTACCCTGCAGATTTCAAGCTTCACTATTGTGAACCAGTTCTCTAGTTTCCTCTTCCCCCTTATTCCTGTGCACACATGCCAAACAGAAAGGCAGGAGTTTCTGTTGTACAAGAAAACCCCTGCATAATCTACAGTGTAAACAAAACTGCAACAGCAGCAACAGCAAACATCATAAAGTGTTACTGCTCTAGCTGGCAGAGTGAATCTGGGAAACTGGATCATAAAAATGAGCCAGATTAAAGTTTTGTCCAATAGACGACTTTAATCAGACCATCAGACAATTTATACTCTGAGGGTATTTTGAGGGCTAAACAAGGTCATGTGAGCAGAGTTCACATGTGTTTAGTCTGTTTAGAGTCATGAGGACAACTCATGCTTGGAAACATTATTTGAATAACAAAAGTAGTAATATGTAATCTGAAGCAAACCCACTCCTATTGCTACACTTAGGAAGAGCACAACACACATTCTGAAAACAATAGAAGCTATGGAAGGTCAGAGATTACAGGACTCCTTCTTGCTTGCTTGGAGTTTACTCACAAACTCTCAGCTTCATTAATGAACCATGTTCCGACAATAAAGCAATACTTGTCTCACTTAATCATTTTTAACATAAGCTTAATCTTTATTTTAGATAATATCAATTTATAATATGCTGTAACTTACAGTGTTGTTGTTGTTTTTTTTATTTTTTGTTTATTTTTTTTAGTTGTTGAAAAAAAATTTCCACTTCCTCCCCATTTCCCATTTCCCTACCCCTCCTCCCACACATTGCCCCCTCCCCCTACACTCCTTCCCCTCCCCCCTCCCCCCTCCCCCCATTCCATTCCCCCTCCCTCTCGGGAATGAAGTGCAGTCCAGATTCCCTGTCCTGCGGGAAGTCCAAGGTCCTTCCACTTCTATCCAGGACCAGGAGGGTGAGCATCCAAACAGGCTAGGCTCCCACAAAGCCAGTTCATGTATTAGGATCGAAACCTAGTGTCATTGTCCTTGGCTTCTCATCAGCCTTCATTGTCCGCCATGTTCAGAAAGTTCGGTTTCATCCCATGCTTATTCAGTCCCAGTCCCGCTGGCCTTGGTGAGCTCCCAATAGATCAGTTCCACTGTCACAGTGGGTGGGTGCACCCCTCGTGGTCCTGACTTCCTTGCTCATGTTCTCCCTCCTTCTGCTCCTCATTTGGATCTTAAGAGCTGAGTCCGGTGCTCCTATTTGGGTCTCTGTTTCTATCTCGATCCATCGCCAGATGAAGGTTCTAAGATGATATGCAAGATATTCATCAGTATGGCTATAGGATAGGGTCATTTCAGGTTCCCTCTCCTCAGTTGCCCAAGGTACTATCTGGGGACATCTCGCTGGACACCTGCGAGCCCCTCTAGAGTCAAGTCTCTTGCCAACCCTAAGGTGGCTCCCTTAATTAGGATATATATTTCACTGCTCCCGTGTCTACCCTTCCTTTATCCCAACTATCCCATTCCCCCAAGCTTCCCCAATCCTCCCTTCTCACGTTTCTCACCCCAATTCCCCTTAGCCCCATGCCACCTCACACCCAAGTTCCCAGTTTTTGCCCAGCAATCTTGTCTACTTCCCATATCCAGGCGGATGACTATATGTTTTTCTTTGGGTTCACCTTCTTATTTAGCTTCTCTAGGATCACAAATTATAGGCTCAATGTCCTTTACAGAAGCTTCTAGGTTTCAGGAGGTCCCATTTATTCAATGTGTCCTTAATGTCTGTGCTGCTGGGGATATACCTAGGAAGTGATCTCCTGTGCCCCTCTAGAGTCTGTTGTAGAGTACTTCCCACTTTCTCTTCCATCAAGTTCAGTGTGTTCAGCCTGATATTGAGGTCTTTAATCCATTTGGACTTGAGTTTTGTGCATGGCGATAGATATGGATCTATTTTCATTCTTCTACAGGTTGACAACCAGTTCTGCCAGCACCATTTGTTGAAGATGCTTTCTTTATTCCATTGAATACTTTTAGTTCCTTTATCAAAAATCAGGTGTTCATAGGTTTGTGGGTTAAAATCCGGGTCTTCTACTCTATTCCATTGATCGACTTCTCTGTTTTTATGTCAATACCAAGCTGTTCTCAATACTGAAGCTCTGTAATAGAGTTTGAAGTCAGGGATGGTAATACCTCCAGAAGTTCCTTTATTGTATAAGACTGTTTTGGCTATCCTGGGATTTTTGTTTTTCCATATAAAGTTGACTAATGTCCTCTCATGATCTGTGAAGAATTTTGATGGGATTTAAATGGGGATTGCTTTGAATCTATAAATTGCCCTTGATAGAATTGCCATTTTTAGTATGTTGATCCTCCCAATTCAAGAGCAAGGGAGATCCTTCCATTTTCTGGTATCCTCCTCAATTTCTTTCTTCAAAGACTTGAAGTTATTGTCAAATAGATCCTTCACTTCCTTGGTTAGAGTTACCCCAAGATATTTTATGCTATTTGTGGCTATCGTGAAAGGTGAAGCTTCTCTGATTTCCCTCTCTGCTTCCTTATCCTTTGTGTATAGAAGGGCAACTGATATTTGGAATTGATCTTGTATACTGCCACATTGCTAAAGGTGTTTATCAGCTGTAGGAGTTCTTTGCTGGAGTTTTTGGGGTCGCTTATGTACACTATCATATCATCTGCAAATAATGAAAGTTTAACTTCTTCCTTACCAATTCGAATCCCTTTGCTCCCCTTATGTTGTCTTATTGCTATTGCTAGAACTTCACCACTATATTGAAGAGGTATGGAGAGAGTGGACAGCTTTGTCGTGTTCCTAATTTTAATGGGATGGCTTTGAGTTTCTCTCCATTTAATTTGGTGTTAGCTGTAGGCTTGCTATAAATAGCTTTTATTATAGTTAGGTATGACTGTTGTATCCCTAATCTCTCTAAGACCTTTATCATAAAGAGATGTTGAATTTTGTCAAATGCTTTTTCAGCATCTATTGAAATGATCATATGGTTTTTCTTTCAGTTTATTTATATGATGGATTACATTGATAGGTTTTCGTATGTTGAACCAGCCCTGCATCCCTAGGATGAAGCCTACTTGATCATAATGGATAATATTTCTAATGTGTTCTTGGATTCTGTTTGCCAGTATTCTATTGAGGATTTTTGCATCGATGTTCATGAGTGAGATTGGCCTGTAATTCTCTTTCTTGGTTGGGTCTTTGTGTGGTTTTGGTATCAGGGTAGCTTCATAGAAGGAATTTGCCAATGACTCTTCTGTTTCTATATTGTGAAATACATTAAGGAGTATAGGTATTAGGTCTTCTTGGAAGTTATGGTAGAATTCTGCATCGAAACCGTCTGGACCTGGGCATTTTTTGGAAGGGAGGTTTTTTATAACAACTTCTAATTCTTCGAGACTAACAGGTCTATTTAGATTGTTCACCTGGTCCTGGGCTAACTTTGGTATATGGTACTTATCTAAAAAAGTTTCCATTTCTTTAACATTTTCCAATTTTGTGGCATACAGGCTTTTGTAGTAAGATCTAATGAGTTTCTGAATTTCCTCTCTGTCTGTGGTTATGTCTCCCTTTTCATTTCTGATCTTGTTAATTTGCATATTCTCTCTCTGCCTTTGATTAGTTTGGATAGGGGTTTATCAATCTTGTTGATTTTCTCCAAGAACCAGCTTTTTGTTTCATTGATTCTTTGGATTGTTTTCTGTGTTTCTATTTTGTTGATTTCAGCCCTTAGTTTGATTATTTCCAGTCTTTTACTCCTCCTAAGTGAGTCTGCTTCTTTTTTTCTAGAGCTTTCAGGTGGGCTGTTAAGTCTCCAATGTGTGCTTTCTCTGTTTTCTTTAAGTGGGCACTTAGTGCTATGAACTTTCCTCTTAGGACTGCTTTCAAAGTGTCCCATAAGTTTGAGTATGTTGTTTCTATATTTTCATTGAATTCAAGGAAGACTTTAATTTCTTTCTTTATTTCTTCCTTAATCCAGGTATGGTTCAGTAGTTGACTGTTCAGTTTCCATGAGTTTGTAGGCTTTCTGGGGGTATCATTGTTGTTGAATTCTAACTTTAATCCATGGTGATCTGATAAGACACAGGTGGTTACTAATATTTTTTTGTAACTGTTTAAGTTTGCTTTGTTACCAAGTATGTGGTCAATTTTCGAGAAGGTTCCATGAGCTGCAGAGAAGAAGGTATATTCTTTCCTATTTGGGTGGATTGTTCTATAGATGTTTGTTAAGTCCATTTAATTCATTACCTCCCTTAATCCTCTTATTCCTCTGTTAGGTTTCTATCTGATTGACCTGTCCATTGGTGAGAGAGGAGTGTTGAAATCTCCTACTACTAATGTGTGTGGTTTGATGACTGCCTTGAGTTTTAGTAATGTTTCTTTTACTTAAGTGAGTGCTTTTATATTAGGGGCATAGATATTCAGGATTGAGACTTTGTCCTGATGAATTTTTCCTGTTATGTGTAAAAAAATGTCCATCTTCATCTCTTCTGATTGATTTTAGTTTGAAGTCAACTTTGTTAGAAATTAGTATGGCCACACCTGCTTGTTTCTTAGGTCCATTTGCTTGATAAACCTTTTCCCAGCCCTTTACTCTGAGTAGATGTCTGTCTTTGTGGTTGAGGTGTGTTTCTTGTAAGCAGCACAATGTTGGATTTTGTTTTCGTATCCAATCTCTTAGCCTGTGCCTCTTTATAGGTGAGTTGAGTCCATTGATATTAAGTGATATTAATGACCAGTGGTTGTTAACTCCGGTCATTTTTTCTTTTTTTTCTCTTTTTGGTATTAGAGTTTGTGTGTTTCCCTTCTTCGAGTTGTGCAGGCGAAGGGTCGTTAGATGTCTGAGTTATTGTGGGCATTGTTGGACTTTTTGGGTTGTGATTTTCCTTTTCTTACTTTCTGTAAGGCTGGATTTGTGGCTATGTATTGTTTAAATTTGTTTTTATCCTGGAAAATTTTGCTTTCTCCATTTATAGTGAACGAAAGCTTGGCTGGGTATAGTAGTCTGGGCTTGCATCCATGGTCTCTTAGTTTCTGCAGAACATCTATCCAGGACCTTCTGGCTTTCATGGTTTCCATAGAGAAGTCCGGTGTAAGTCTGATAGGTTTACCTTTATAAGTAACTTGACCTTTTTCCTTTGCAGCTCTTAATATTCTTTCTTTGTTTTGTATGTTTTGTGTTTTGATTATTATATGGCGAGGAGATTTTTTTTTTGGTCCAGTCTATTCGGTGTTCTGTATGCTTCTTGAACCTTCAAAGGAATATCTTTCTTTAGGTTGGGAAAGTTTTCTTCTATAATTTTATTAAATATATTTTCTGGACCGTTGAGCTATACTTCTCCTTCTTCTACCCCTATTATTCTTAAGTTTGGTCTTTTTATTGTGTCCCAGATTTCCTGAATGTTTTGTGATGAGAATTTGTTGGTTTTGCTGTTTTCTTTGATCAGTGTGTTTATTTTCTCTATGGTATCTTTAGTGTCTGACATTCTTTCTTCTATCTCTTGTAATCTGTTGGTAGTACTTGTCTCTGTAGTTCCTGTTTGTTTACCCAGATTTTCCATCTCCCTCCTTCCCTCGGTTTGTGTTTTCTTCATTACTTCCATTTCATTCTTTAAGTCTTGAACCGCTTCCCTTACCTGTTTGATTGCTTTTTCTTGTTTCTCTTGGTTTTCTTGGGTATCTTGAGCGATTTATTCATTTCCTCTACCATGTTGTTTGTAATCTCTAATTGTTTATGGCAGTTTTTCACCTCCTGTTTAAGGTCCTCTATTATTTTCATATAATTCACTTTTGAGTTGATTTCTTCTAATTCTTCTGGAGTAGGGTGTATAGTTCTTTTTATTTAAGGATCCCTGGATTCTGGTGATGTCATATTGCCTCATCTCTTCCTTCAAATGGAGCCAGGAGAGACCTGGTGTATTGGTCCAGTCTTTGCTGTGACTGACTCTCTGGGTGTATCTCCTCAGTGTAGAAGCAGGAACTGTTCCCATGCAGATGGAACTCCTCAGCACTGAAACATGGACGCCTGGTAGTCCAATGACCTGCAGACAAAAGGGCAAACTTGGGGGGCAGGGCGGGTCCAGTAGAGCACAGGAGACCGTGCAGCACAAGCTGAAGGTGCCCTAGCTCCCTTTTGATGGTCCTAGAGGCCTGACCTATAGGCAGGCACTCACCGCTCTAGGTGGGTAGCCTTAATGTAGGAGCAGGAAACTGGTCCTGAGCAAAGGACCTTGCAAATAGTGCAGGCTTGAGGGCAGGGTCGTGTGTAAGAAAGACAGCCCTGCAGAAGGAGCTGGGAGAGGGGTGTTTGTGCTCTCTTCTGGGACAATCCGCCCCTGGATAGCACACACTCACCCGTCCAGATGGAACTCCTCAGCACCTAAACAGGGATCTGTTGTTGTTTTTATTAATTTAGCTTCTCTATAAATCCTTTAAGTTTTGGTTTAAGAAGTTTTTGGCAGAAAATTAGGACAGAATAAGATTAACCCCATTTTAAGTCTGGAAGGTACTGGTACATAAGATCATTATCTTTTTCAAAATCAGCTGGGAGGTGATGATACTGATATTGGCATTCAGATGTTTCAGTCATTATCATAACCATCTTTTCACAGTACAGTGCTGTATTTGGGGGTATTTGAGAACATTAAATCACAGCTGGCAATAAATATATAGGGCTATATCATAGTAGTACATACTGAGAAAAAACCCTATAGACATTGTTATATTGTTGAAACATTAGAAGGGAAATCTTCATGTGCATTATAGAAGAGAGTATTCACAAAGATGGATGGCTCTAATGCCTAGTGGGTCATTCTTAGTTATTTCTTGTTTAGGCAAAAATAGTTCTGGATTTTGCTTTGTTTCCCCATCTTTGTAGGCCATCTGTAGGTCATCTTCGAACACCATGAGCATCAAAAAGAATAACGGTTCCAGGTCTCGGACATCAGAAATATTGTGCACTATTTTGATAAAATATTGTATCCTTCAGTGACTTACACTGATCCACCAGGTGCTGATTCTTAACAATAGAAATTGGAAGCTTGGATATAGTATTTATAAGGCAGTCATCTCTGAACAAATCATAGTGATATGGATGGATATCAAGGCTTAGTGGACACCTCCAAAGGGGTTCCAGGATTTGAGTCTCAGAACAAAGAATTATATGGAGACACCTCAATAACCATATAAACTGGGTATTGGAAAAGCATGATAGTGTATGAAAAGGCAAAACATTCCTATGGCAGGTTGTAGGCTGTATCAGGGAGAGAGTTTAATACCTCAAATGGACATGCTGGAACTTTGTCCAGATTGGGGGCTGTGGTGTCACTGTTTGAGAACTTCTGGAACCATTTATATATCGCTGGCTATCTATCTTGCACATGCTGTATTTCCTGTCGTTCCACATGTAGCTTCATGTATCAGCTGTCTCATCAATATTTAAAATCTCTGCCTTACAGTATGCATGTTGGTGTTGTGATGAGTCACAAATCTCCTTTAAACACTGTGGAGTGCCCCTATGAACAACTTCAGTAACCAGCTTGTTCCAGCAGTTCAAAGGTTTGTAGACACTGTAGAGTGCCCCTATGACCAACAACTTCAGTGGCCAGCCTGTTCCAGCAGTAAGAAGGTTTATAGACACTGTGGGGTGCCCCTATGACCAACAACCTCACTGGCCAGACTGTTCCAGCAGTGAGAAGGTTTGTAGTCTTTCACTTTGCCAACATCGAAGAACCAAAGTTCCTTCATTATGTCCTCCGCCTCCATCTTGTGTCTTGTGTAAGCTATTTTCCATAAATCATTCCAGTCCTCAGAAATAGCTAGGGGCAAAAGTAACAGGGTAGCCATTTGGAAAGTACAGATAATCATAGAATGTCCCCACCTGAAGATCAGTCAATAAGAAAACTTAACAAGCAACAGGTGAGGGTGAGGTTCAAAAATAGAAATTTGTGAAAAGTCCCTAAGCACAAGCCAATCAGGATTGAACCCATCACCCCAAAATCCTGCTAATGTAACTTTCCTGGTTTTTGCCTTTAAATAATGTTCTCTAGAAGGGTGGGGTACCTCCTCTTGCTTTTGCTCTGACAAAGTCCTGACTGATTTGTACTTGTATATGACAATAAACCTTGATTTTGCATTTAGTGAGTTGGTTTCCCTGGTGACCTTTTGGGGTCCCCACAGTCTGGGCACAACAAACATAATTGTAGCTTTTCAAGGCTCTCACTTAGGGAAGCTCTGCTCTTCTGACTCAGTGGATTTATTTTGAATATTGAAACTTGAGACAGTAAGACATGGCAGTCATAAATCATTTAAACACCACTAGCTGCCACATTAGGAGCTAATTTCTACAAAAGTGGCTTCCAGCTCCCATTTTTGTCTATAATGTCATTTCTCTCTGTCTTCCTTCTCTGCTTAGCATTGGAGACAATAATATAAAGAAGCAAAAGTCATATAATATATTAGACTCACAAATGGAATCTTTGTTTTATACACACACACACACACACACACCTTTATTGATTGCAGAATTGAAAAATGAGAACTCTATTTCCTGTAGTTAATGATAGAGATATTTGAATTTTCCTGTGCTAGTGTTCAGCCACTGTACCTAATTCTTCTTTGCATCCTCCTATCTTGACCCAAACGCGTTGGGAGGCAGAGAGTGCTGTTCATGGACACTTAAGTGGCTGTCAATGAAAGGCAATGGTGGAACAAGCTCTTATGTCCCCACCTTTGGGTTAATAGGGCAGCTTCAGTAAATCACAGTGGCATGAGACTGTGGGAGCACCTGAAATACCTTCCAATAAGAGGGGTCTGGATCACAGGCCATTCCATTTCGGGCTTGTTTGTCAGCATCCTCCTGTACCAGCTATAAAGGATGTTTTCTAAATGTGTTAGCATAATTAGTACTCTTTTTATAACCACGGGGAAAGTGGGACATTTCTCTCCCTTTGTGATGTTGATCACTTTCCCAGGAAGCTGCTGCAGCTCTATTGTGGCTGTACCTCCAAATGTGTTTGCTTTGAAAGCAGCCTGTCAAAGACAGTTCTGGCAGGGTTATTAGGTGACAAGTGCCTTCTTGTGCTACAGAAAGAGGACTTTTGTCACATTGGGAAGCAGTCTGCATACTCAGTGTGTCTGAAACCCGGATTCTCTTTTAAGGGATGGGGTTTGCTGTAGGATTTTTTTCTTGGACCTTAATTTCCTTTTTTTGGTGATGGGGTGGGGCTCTCACACTCTCTTTATATTCACATTAAACTTAAGAGTCACATGGTAGTGAACATGTTTTTGGGATGAATGTTAGAATGGGAGACCTTCAGATGTAATCAAAATCTTCAAAGGCAGTATCTGTACTGTATAGAGTCTGCATTTCAAGTCTGTGCATTATTATTGGTAAAATATGTAAAGCAGCACTTCTTGCAATGATGTTGTGAGGATTGAAGTATATATTTCACTGAAGTTCTGTTAACTTCAAAAGATTCAAGGAGAAAGAGCGCCAACCCAAATCATCATGGCCAAATTAATTAAAACAAGCAATTAATTAAAGCAAGCTATTTTTCTTTGAATTTGTGTAAATGGGCTGTCTCCCCTAAGGTGGGATATGAGAGATCAGCATTGATGTGAAGAGGACAATGTTTTTAATAGATCAGGGGTCAGGGTGGGGGTGCCAAATGGAGGGTTTAGTGGGCAGAGCACATGTATAACAAATTAGTCTTAACAACCTCCCAAAACAAAGACTTGATTCCAAGGTGGTCATAACAAGGTAATAATAAAAACAGGTGGTCATAATAACTTTTTAAACACAGGTATGGTTGTTGTTTCCTAGAACAGATAGTATAGAATGATTTGTAGTTAAGAGGACAGGTGAGACATAGTCCAATCCTTGAGAAACAAACATTTAATCATAAACAGGAAGGGACCTCGGTTATTTTTATTATAAAATAGCTTTCAATTACAAGATGGAGGCAGATTTTTTTTTTTTTTTTTTTTTTTTTGGTTTTTCGAGACAGGGTTTCTCTGTGGTTTTGGAGCCTGTCCTGGAACTAGCTCTTGTAGACCAGGCTGGTCTCGAACTCACAGAGATCCGCCTACCTCTGCCTCCCGAGTGCTGGGATTAAAGGCGTGCGCCACCACCGCCCGGCTGAGGC
Organism: Neodon shergylaensis; assembly: GCA_025134845.1. Taxonomy (NCBI): domain Eukaryota; kingdom Metazoa; phylum Chordata; class Mammalia; order Rodentia; family Cricetidae; genus Neodon; species Neodon shergylaensis. The sequence continues at coordinate 4,418,044 of JABTXL010007333.1, forward strand.
AGATTTTTTTTAAAGTTCCATAAAGAAAGACGGGTAAACTTGAAGAAACATTGTTTAAATATGCGACATCAATTTAATGTATATATATCAGCAATATAGAAAAGCTTCACAATGTTTCATAAGTAAATGTCTTTAAAATTAATATATATTTCATGTTTCACTGTTGTCTGAGTTTCTGTCCTGCCTGGTTTCTGTCCCACCTGGTACTTGTGCTGCATGGTTCCCACAATCATTAAGTCCCAAAGAAATGACACAGAGGTCTACATTAATCATAAAATGAATGCTCCATTAGTTCAGTTATTAACTCTTATGACTTATATTAACCCATTATTCTACTATATGCTAGCCACATGGCTCAGTATTTTTTTTCAGCTGGGAAATCACATCTTGCCTCTTCTGTGTCTGTTCTCATTGACTTGCCTCTACTTCCTTTCTGGTTGTCCCGCCTATACTTCCTGCCTGGTTACTGGCCAATCAGCATTTATTTAAAACATAATTGACAAAATATAGGCAATTGTCCCTCCCCATTTCACAATGATTTTATATAAAATCGTATTATACAAATGAGTTAATGAACTATATGTGCCCATGAAATTGATATAATCTATTAAATACAAATGAATATTTTATACTAAATAACTTATATTAAGTCTTCTTGAAATGGGGATGATTGATTTGACTAAAGATTTTTTCCATTTTGAAATGACCATCTCCTGTCCAATGAACACTTAATAATGTGATAAGTTCTACATTTAAACCTGAATTGTCTCTTATTCTCTTTGGAAAAAGAATTCCTTAAAAACTGTAAAAATTGCAATCACATCATATAACTTTTATCTTCACAATGTTATAAAAGTAGAGATCATCAATAGGAGAAAATTTAGAAATTTAAGAAATACACTGAGACCAGACAACACATTTTTAAAAATTTGCCACCATAGGCTATTGAGGTAGTCAGAAGAGAAACTGAAAGACTTCTTGAAATAGGTAAACATGGTAGCAGACTTTGGAAAACTGAGGTATAGCCCTGCTGAAAGCCCCAGAGAAGCACCTGTAATGAATACCCAAAGCATAAAACATAAAGCAAGGCATCGGGACTTGCTAAAAACATGGAGTGTTCAGAAGTTCAAGAAGTTTAATGAGCTCAAATTTGGAACTTAAGGGAGACACTAAAGGGCCTATTGTTCTTTGGATGCAAAATTTATTAGGAGAATTATTGAGACCATGCACACACAGATAGACAGCAGCATGGCAGGGTCTCTGATGAAAGTTTAGGTTAATGACACAGAATTAGGTCAGAATTATAGGTCTCTGAGGAAGCAGGAAGGTTTCACAGCATGAGCCTGCCTGCCTGAAGGCTCACCCTGAAATGGGAGGCAGTGGAAGGAAAGGGAGCAAGTGTATTTTACTACCAGTGATTTCTGGAGAGTCTGGCAGTCTTTGGTCTATGAGCTTCCTTGGGGAAATGAGAACCTCATTCCCCTGGAATCTGAATACCACCCAGTGAGTCTGTTTACAAACTAATAGCAGACACTTCTCTCAGTAGGATGTCTACCTATCCCTGTAACAACAGGCATCCTAGAATCTGCAGTGAGGATGGAGATAGAGAGGGCTGCACTTGGATGTAGCTTTAAGTAGCCTCTAATCCTGGATTCTAACAGAAGTCATAATTTCACTTACCCCTTTCCGTAGTGGGAGGCTTCTTGTTCATTTCCCAGTTGCCTAGACCCGAAATATTCACATAGAAACTGTATTATTAAAACACTGCTTGGCCAATGGCTTAAGTGTATTTGTAGTTAGCTCTTTCATCTGAAATTAACCCATTTCTATTTTTATATTTTACCACAAAAGTCATGGCTTACCAGCAAGGTTCCAGGCATCTGTCTTCTCTGCCAGCTACATGTTGTCTCCCTGAAACTGCCTACTTTTGTCTAACATTCACTTTAGTTTTCCCACCTAGCCCTATTCTGCCCTGCTGTAGGCCCAATCAGCTTCTTTATTTATTAACCAAAAAAAAGCAACATATATAGAGAAGGACTTCCCACATCATCTTCCCTTTTCTCTCTAAATAAGAAAAGGCTTTAACTCTAACATAGTAAAATTACATATGCAAAACAGTTATCAAGCAAGAATTATAGTTAAAATATACAATATACTTTTTATCATAACTAAGGAAAACTATAACTATAGCTATCTATTCTTTAACTCCATCAAAGACCCCAGAAGTAAACAGGAAGTACATTAAGCAACTTCCAAAACTCTAGAACTGACAGAGACATCTTGCTTCCTGGACAGTCACCCAAAGTTCTTCTGTAATTTGTGGCATCTAACTTCAGCTTGCAGGCCCATAGTATCTGGTAGACTTTTCCATGAAGCAGGAAATTTCAAAGACAGTTCTATCTATATTAGTAGTTTGTCAGTTACTTTCTTCTGTACTCTCCAGAATGTCTGGCATACTCTTTCATGAATCAGAAGCCCTAAAAGACTGTCTTATCTTTAGGCAAGTTCATCAATCATTTTTCTGTGGGTCCTGCATGTCTAGTTTATACAGCATAACATCAAGCAGTCTAAGCAAGAGCAGTTTCTTGCCCAAATGACTAGCAAACTCCATAAGGAGCCTCTCTGATGCCCATCATCCTTTTGAAGTAGATTGGTAATGCTAGGAACAGATGTGTTTCATTGTCATGAAAAGTCCTACGTTTTTTAAAACATTTTAAAATCCCATATTCTGTAAGGCTTCAAAAGATCTGAAGAATTCCTATCTATCTGAAATATATCTCCATACATCTAGAAAACCTACCAACATGACTACAAGCTTGACTATTATAGATGACTATTTATTAACCTGTATTTCTTAATTATGCTTACATTTTTAAATGAGCTGCACAAACACAATACTTTAAACAAAAGTCTAAATATACATTTAGCAAAATTACCCTTAAATTTATATCAATAGGCCAAGATCCATACCAATGCAAAGTATTCATCTCTATATCATATTCTCCTTTAAATGTAAACAAACATTTGTAAATTATCATTTAAGGAACTTGGGTGTCATTTTCTTCAAACTGCTCCCTGCTATTTTTGGGGGTGAAGTATTTTTTAGGGGTTTACAGAGACCTTTCAGGGGGTCTTGTTCCATCGAACCATATTAGTCTGGAAGGAATTAACAGGCTCTCATCCTCTGTGGGAACAAAAGCAGAACCCCTTTTCCAAAGCAATATATCTAAATTTTGAAGTCAAGATATCTTTAAAATATGTATGTTGGTTTAGCTTAGCAACCCATTCAATGAAATGTCTCCCTGTACTTAGCTGCCTGTCAAAAAATTCAAAGAAAACACAATAATATTCATAGTACTGACTCTCTGTGTATTTTCCATCTTTATGTGGCTTATTTTTCTTCATTCCTTTAATCTATGACTCTTCATACTCTGCCTCTTTAAAGATTTTGCTTTATTTTTTAAAACCACTTATTTTTTTTATAACTGTATATATTCTTTTTCATCTCTGTCTCTCTCTCAAGCTTACTCACACTTATCCAATACTGTGACCCATTTAGAGGTTTTTTCCATCTGAATTTGTCTTTATACTATACCTGTAATAATTTTTTTGACCAAGAGCACTTTTTCCCCTCAAATGCATAACAGGCATAGCCTAGGACCAACTCTGCTGCCCTGCCTGTTGGTTCCACACAGTCCAACATGGTGGAGACATGTTTGCTGCCTCTGAGAACCATGAATGATGCCCCAGCTCCAGAGTTGCAACAGGTCTATATTACCATTAAGCAATTAGTAGCATGCTACTCACAATTCCCATTTAAATGTTCAGCATCCTAAAAGAGCCAGAGTTTGTGCTGCCAAAATAAGGAAGCCACCGTTTCTTATGCTAAGTCAGTAAATCATTTCTTTGTGTGTGTGTGTGTGTGTGTGTGTGTGTTTCTCTGTAGCTTTGGAGCTTGTCCTGGAATTAGCTCTTATAGACCAGGCATGCTCAGTCTCACAGAGATCCATGTTGGGCATCAACTTGTAGTGGAAGGTTTCTTGTTTGTTTCCTGGGGGCCCAGACCCAAAATAATCACATAGAAACCATGTTATTTAAACATTGCTTGACCAATAGCTTAAGGCGATTTCTAGCTAGCTCTTACTTTTTAAATTAACCCATTTCTATAATTTCATATTTTACCATGAGGCTCATGATTTATTGGCAAGGCTCCAGGCATCTGTCTCCTCTGGTGGCTACATGGCGTCTCCCTGACTCCACCTACTTTCTTGAAGCATTCTGTTTAGTTTTCCTGCCTAGCTCTATTCTGCGCTACCATAGTCTCAAGGAACTTCTTTATTTATTAACCAATAAAAGCAACACATATACAGAAGGGCTTCCCACATCACCTTCTTCATTTAATGTTAACAACTTTTCATTATATTTCCAAATTCATCATTTATAAAGTTCCATAAATCCATACCATGAATGTTAAATGTGTTGTTCATAAAGGATATAGTCAAAATAATCATACAAAATGATTTTATGATCTCTGCCTCTGATTTTTTATTTCCCAGCATTCCCTTAGGCCCAGCCACATCAACAATGCTCAGGTTTTCCCTCTGGATGTTCATGTACCTCTTTTCTTGTTCCTCTTCTCTTTTTTAGGTAGATCATAATGATCTATACAAGATAAGTGCCTGAAGTTCCTGGACAAAAGCTGCACTGATATTCTACAAGATTCTATAAAGTTGATGGAGTAACTAGAACTTTGTGACTGTAAAGAAAGAGTTGCAATGTTACAGATAAAAAGCAGTATTGCCTTGGGCTGTCTTTAGCCCCTGTTCATACTTAGGTTCAGTGTTTAATCTTACATCATTTGAACAAAAGAGAAATATCAAAAACAGCAGCAGCAACAACAACAAACAAAACTGACATGGGATTTATTAGCTTAACAGACCACTAACTTTCATTAATCTAAATACTAATGATATACTCAATAATGTTTAAGACCTATAGAAAAGTTTTCTACTGTACTGTAAATCTCCAACTGGATGTTCCCACCAGCACATTTGGAAAATTACTTCATTTGTAGTAACTTTATCCTATATCTTTAAAAATTTCATGAAATATCTTTCAGATTGGAGTCATTATTAGGAGCAACCTAAATATGTGTTCCCAGGCTATAGTCGCTCATGTTTTTTGGCTCAATAGTAAAGTTTTATTCTCGTTGAGGTGAGATCTGTATTTCACATTGATGTTTATTTAACCTTAGTGCCTCGTGTGCATATACTTACAAGTATCTTTATTTTTCTAATTAACTTTTTCTTTTAGTGATTTCAATAAATGTCTAGTGTGGCATTTGGGAATTTACACATCTAGCAATACTTTTAATTAGCTCTCACAGGTAAATAGTATTTTGGTGCACATGCAATTCTAGGACCAACATTCTTTTACTCAGCATCTTCCAGCATTTACCTTCTTATTCTTTTTTCACTAGTGGAAGCCACTTTGGGGCATGAGATGGATGTCTTGAAGTCATATTATTTTACATAGTGCCTTATCTCTGATTTTATTTTTATATACACTATATTTTGGACACGTTGTTGCTGATACTTAAAAATGCTTTACTTTGCCTATTTTGTGATTCTAAAAATATATATCTCATAAGATGTTTGACATTTTGAGACTCATTTTCCATTCTTGATCAGAACTCTAGGAAAGATATGTCATTCTTTCATGAATATTTTCCTAATTATCTTGACTATTAAGTAATTCATATTTTCAAACCTACACTTCTATTTTGTACTGTTCACTATCAGTGACTATATATATATATATATATATATATATATATATATATATACTTTATATATATACTTTATATATTTTGGTGTATTTTATACAATTTCAAAAATACAAACTGTTTTACTTATTTGTTTTTTGTAAACAAATATTTTGTTTGTTAATTTATTACTTTAATTGACACAAAACTATACCTATTAGTTACCATGTGACTACTTTTTTGTTAATTTATTACTTTAATTAACCCATAAAGCTACACCTATTAGTCATCATGTAGTGTTTATACACATTTTATAGTGCTCAATCTAAAGGGTATGTGTATATGTGTCCTCAGATGTTTATCTTTTCTGTAATGATGTACTCAGTACCTTTCCTTCTCACTCTTTTAAAGTTTCCTGTGTGTTATTTCATATTCATCATATTTTGTAATAGCATACCTAGTCATATTTCTTTTCCAACAAAACTGTATATTGGTATCTGTTGAGCAATCATTGCCCATCCAGCCCTCCAAACCTTCATTATCATCCAGGGAAGGATGCTTTTACTCTTAATTTCCATAGAATCAGCTTTTAGGATTCCAGAAATTAGTGAAATTAGGGTATATATTTTTAGTGTTTCTGAATTCTTTTACTTAACCTGATGACCTTCACACTTATCCATGTTGCCACTGATAATGGAATTTCATTATGACAATACAATTTATTTCATGTGTGTGCACATTTTCCTTACCTACTGTCATTTGATAGACACTTGCAATGTTTCCATTCCTTTATAGTTTGAAGGGGACTTCAATAAACATCAGGAATAGATGTATTTTTCACAGACCCTTTGATTTCTTTTGGATGTATGCCCAGTAGTGGGATGTGTGCTAGTCTTGTTTGTAATCTTTTGAGAAACGTTCATTGCTGGACATAATAGCTATATCAATTTACAAGTCCACTAGCATCCTGCAAGTGTTTCTTTGTTTTTGTGTCCTGGGCAGCACTTGATTGGTTTTAGCATGATGACATTAGCCATTCTTTGTTGGATGAAGTAATATCCTATTGCAAGTTTGATTTTTATTAATTTTTAATGATGTTGAGCATTTTGATACATATTTGTTTGTTTCTTGTGCAGCTTCTGTGGAAAAAATATACCTTTTTAGGTGTGTTAGCCATTTTTTTTGTTTGTTTCATGAGACAGGATCTCTCTATGTAGTCCTGCTGTCTTGGAACTCACTATGTAGAACCAGACTGGGCTTCAACTCAGATATATATCATCCTGTCTCTGCCTGCCAAGTGTTGGGATGAAAGGCATGTGCTACCTACTCTGGACCTACTAATCATTAAATAAAATTCTGGTTGGTGACATATTTGTGATTGGTTTGTTTGAGTTCCTTACAAAATCTGGATTTAATCCCCTTATAGTTTGTATAAGGATATCTATCCAGTTTCTTTGTTCTGATGTTTCTATTGCTGTGAAGAGAATTTTAAATTGATTTAATCTCATTTGTCTGTTTTAACTTTGATTTTTAGATCCTGTCAAAAAAAGTTCTCCCCTTTTTAGGTATCCTAAAGTATTAATTTCCCTTGTTTTCTTCCAGTACTTTCATAGCTTCAGTTGTTACACCTAATTTGTATGGCATTTTATGTTGAATTTTGTTGCATATCTGTAAGCAAAAGCTTTTGCACATAAATTTAAAATTTATGTAGAATGCTACAGAGCAGGTTCTTAGCAACCGGTAGAAGATCAGCTAGCTGAAGATGTATGGGCTTACTTCTCAATTGTTTGTTCTCTTTTATTCTGTCTAACATGCCACCTCAAATGTGTGCATGTGTGTTCATGCATGAGTGCATATTTGCATGTGAATGCATATGTGTGGTGTTTCTAATGACATTGTCATATTGTTTTTATTATTTTAGCTTCATTGTATATTGTGAAATTAGGAAGTATAAAGTCTCCCATTTTGTTCTTTTTCCCAAATTTTTTTGTGCCAATTTTTGGGGTTGTGTATTCTGTGTAGAATTTTCTTCATTATGGTAAAGAATTTTGGTGGTATTCTGATTAGGAATTATGTCAAATTCGTATATTATTTTGGTTGTGCTATATTTAAACACCATCAGTTTCCAATCAATGGAAATAATTTGGTTGGTTTTTTTAACTGGTTTCTTTTTGTTTCTCTTCAATTTTATTAATAAACACCGTGTAAATTTTATTGTGGAGATCTTTCACCTCTTTGTTATAAATCAGTTAGGTATCTCTTAGGTATACCTTTTGTTACTCCTATAAATAAGCTTTCATGTTTAACTTACTTTTTAAAGAATTAGCTATTGTTGTACAGAAAGAAAACTTATTTTCCACATTGATTTTGCACTCTAGAGTTTTCTGTATTTGTTTACTAGTTACCATATTCTTCAGTTATTGCATAAAATGTTTTATGAATATGTATTGGGGTTACTAGATCTTCATAGGAATTTAACTGTGTTTTTATATTTTAATATTCTATCACTAAGGAAGTCTATATTTATTTTGTATATTTGGGTGCTACAATACTTGATGTATAGATGTATAGATAGATAAATAGATGGAATGATGGATGGATTGAATTATTATTTTCTCTTTCTGATTGCCCTCTTTGTCATTTTATTATGACTTTCTTTGTCTCTTTATATTGAATTTGATTTAGAAGGTCATTTTATCTCATATAAGGAAGGCTATAACTTTTTATTCCATTTTCATAAATTATTATATTGCATTCCCTTGCTTTCTCTTCTTAGGGATAAAATGAGTTTATTGTAAGCAAGACATAGTTAGATTTTCATTTTTGTCCATTAACTCATTCTGTTTTAAGAATATTTAATTCATTTAGATTTAATGTAATTATATTAGATATAATTATAATAAATAAATTTGTTGTTTTCTGTTTTCTTGACATATGGTTGCTATTTTTTTAACAGTTCTATTTGTGGTCAAGTGATCTTTTCAGAATTTTTTTTTGATTCCTTATTTTCTGTGAAATAATCCTCTTGTACAATGTAAAGCTTTGTCACTCAATTTGGTTTAATAAAACATTGATTGACCAGTAGCCAGAGTGGAAGTATGGGCAAGGTGACCAGTCTAAGAATGACAGGAAGGAGAAGGACAGAGTTAGGAGTTGCTAGCCAGAGAGAGAGGAGATGAATGTGTCATGATAATAAAGGTACTACCATGTGGCAGAGCATAGATAAGAAATAAAGATTACCTTAAAATATAAGAGCTAGTTAGTAATAAGTCTGAGCTATTGGCCAAGAATTTATAAGCAATATTAAACTTCAAGTATTTGGGAAGTGGCTGCCAGGCATTTGAAAATAGGTGGTTGGAACAGGAAATGTTCATTTACACTTATTACTTTTGATGTGTCCATTATAGTTATTTGCTTTGTGGTTATTATGGAGATTACATAAATATTTTTTATTATATGAAGCTATTTTGAAATTAATGAAATTTAACAATAATCATGATGATAGAAAAAAATAAATTGAGGAAAATAGTAGCAAGAATTATCTCTACCTGCTGTCTATTCTTCCCTATACTTTGATATTTATAGACTACAACTTCTTTTATTTCCTAACACTTAATATATTAACATGAATATAGTTATTTTAATTGATTTGTTGTTTAGTATTCATAATAAAGATAAAATGTGTTTATTATACTTAGATACAATATTAAAGATAACTTTATTGGCTTTATTTAAAACATTGTTTTTAATTTCCAATATTTTCTTCTTAGTCATTAATGTCTCATTCTATTATTTTTGTAAAGTTCCTCTGCATGTATTTATGGGAAAATATGGTTTTAAGTTCTTTCAGGTTTTGCTTGGGATTGTATTGATTTTTGCTTCACTTAAAAAAGGCAATTCTACTAGGTGTAGAATTCTTGGTGAGTGTTTTTCCTTGAGAATATCTCATTCACTTTCCAGAAATTCTATAAAATTTCTCCTGAGAAACATTCTGATGAAGTGGACTTTCCTTCATTGTCAATTTTTTCTTTTCTCATATGACTTAGAAAGTTTTTTTTGTCATTACCATTGAGAATATGGCTAAAAGATATTTTGAGGCAGATTTGGTTGAATCTGAATGATGATGTATGACTTCCTTATGCATATGTATATGTATTGTTTTCAATTTTTCTGTTATTATTTGATTGAATTATATATTGCAATATTTGGATATTAGAGAACTTTATAGCCATTTTGCATTTTCAAGTTCCATTAAGACATAATACCTGAATTGTTTGTTTCCTTAGCCATGTTCTTGTATGTTTTTACATATTCTTTATTATATTTTATTCTTTTACTAAATGTCTAGTTTTATTTTTTAGTTTTAGTATACAGAACATATATTTTCAAATAGCTTGTTTTTTAGATTACTGAATTTTCCCTTTCTTTTGATCTGTTGTTTACCTCGGTTACTGAATTCTTTAAATTATTTAGTAAACTATTCCATTCCGAGATTTCTGTTTGATTTTTAAAAATACTCCAGTTTCTGTCATTTCTCCAGGAAAGTATTAAACAGTTCTGGTGTGCTTCTTGAAGTCTTCTAAGTTTCTTCAACACATCTATAAAAATTCTCTGTCTGATTGTTCACTCAGCTTGGTTATTTTATGGCCATTTTCTGGAGTCTTATTTTTCTTGGTTCAATAATATCGTGGTTACTTAGAAGTTCATGATACTTTCTTTCATATAAAACGCTTGACCATTGGCAGATCTGGTGTAATTCCAGTCTTCATAATCTAACTTTATTTGTTTACTTTTTAATGAATAAGATGCATGCTTTCTCTGTGCCTGTAGTTATTTCTACTACTTAATAACATGTATTCCTATGTCCAGGTTTTCTGCAACCTTATGCTCATGGTTAGTGTGCTGTCTATATTGTAGAATGATAGACCCATTCTCCTTCAACATATATGGCTGTTTTATTGTCCATGGACTAAGAGTATGACTAAACGTGATAGCAAAGCAAAAGGATTCTACATAGAATTCAGCCTCACTGACTGTGGGCATTTTGTAAAAGGCTGGTGACTTATTACCCTCTCTTATAACATAAACAATGGCTCTTTCTCTCCTCTACTGTCTGAGATTGAACAAGGGATAATCTGGGCCATTGCCAGCAACTCCACAACGCTGTGTCTCACTGTTGCTCACAGTCCACTGGAACAAGTGAAGCATGGAGGTAAAACCAGGACCCATGCAGCTACTGCCTGTCTAATGCTGTGTTATACACATGTTCTAGGATAACTTACAGCTAGTTAAAGATGATTTTGGACAAAATACAAGTCTGTTCATCTGAGACCATGTCTTCATCGAATTATGTAGTAAATTCAGAGACAACAAACATAGACACGAGGCTCAGAGTCATGGGGTTCTTTCTCAGAATGAGTTTCAGCGTGTTGGGTCTGAAACCAGCCTCCAACTCTAAGGCATAAATTTGAAATTCTGTTCCTTATCCAAGAAGGAGGCATTTTCTTCTATGCTGATCTTAGAGGAGGCAGATACATGCAAGTCTCGACTTCCTGGTATCCTATATTCTTTTCATATTCTTACTTTAAAGCTAGGCAATTGGAGCCTGCTCCTAGTTTTAGTAGCTCTTTAGGGGGGAGTTTGTATGTGAATAGATGTTTAAATTGTCTTCTGTGAAATGAGGATTGTTGGGAATTCTTACTTTGCCACATCATTTTGCTCCTCCCTCTCAATTCCATTGAGAGTTGTGCCCAGTACATATATGCTTAGTTTTGCTTGTGATACATATGGCATACTAAAGCAATCTAGGCTTTTCATCATTACAATATGCTGTCATTTCCCATGTCATAAAAAGGTGTTGAGTTAAAGCTAGGTATATTAGAGTAGCGTGTAACCCCAGCATTTGGGAAGGGGAGGCAAGATAAAGAGCTCAAGCTGCACGGTGTGTCTGAGACCAGCCTAGACCTTACAATCTCAAAACAGAAAAGAAAGAAAGTTGCTTGGTATCAAGACAAGTTACAACTTCTGCTGTCACACTGTCATTAAACTCTGTAGCCCAAATCCCAATACTCAATGTAAATTTAATTACATTTACATTAAAACCATGGAAGGAATGTGTATATTTCAAATATTTCAGTTGGAAGCTGAAGTAATAGCTAGATTAATGTAGTATTTTATAAATATCAGCAAAATAATATAGAATAATACTTTAGAAACAGAATTAAACCTCTTTTTGCTGATTCCTTTGTTATTTTAGGTTCTATTTATTTCAAAACTGAGTGGTACCATCCAGGTTAACAAAGGTCAAGCTGGTACCAAACCAGAGGTTGTATTCTGAAGAGTACAGAATGCTTGTTTGCTTGGTTCCAGGACCCACAGTATCTGGTCCTGGTGAGTCCAGTACAAAATAAATATAAGAGAGATCTTACTTTAAAAAAAAATCTCCTTTCCTCGCCTGATGAAGGTTAATATTCAGGAGGATGCCTATATGTTTTTTTTGGGGGTTCTCCTTCTTATTTAGCTTCTCTAGGATCACGAATTATAGGCTCAATGTCCTTTATTTATGGCTAGAAACCAAATATGAGTGAGTACATTCCATGTTCCTCTTTTTGGGTCTGGTTTACCTCACTCAGGATAGTGTTTTCTATTTCCATCCATTTGCATGCAAAATTCAAGAAGTCCTTGTTTTTTACTGCTGAGTAGTACTCTAACATGTATATATTCCATACTTTCTTCATCTGTTCTTCCATTGAAGGGCATCTAGGTTGTTTCCAGGTTCTGGCTATTACAAACAATGCTATTATGAACATAGTTGAGACCCACATTGGAGCACCGGACAAAAATCTCAAGGTCCAAATCAAGAGCCGAAAGAAAGAGAGCACGAGCAAGGAACTCAGGACCGCGAGGGGTGCACCCACACACTGAGACAATGGGGATGTTCTATTCGGAATTCACCAAGGCCAGCTGGCCTGGGTCTGAAAAAGCCTGGGATAAAACCGGACTAGCTGAACATAGCGGACAATGAGGACTACTCAGAACTCAAGAACAATGGCAGTGGGTTTTTGATCCTACTGCAAGTACTGGCTTTGTGGGAGCCTAGGCAGTTTGGATGCTCACCTTACTAGACCTGGATGGAGGTGGGTGGTCCTTGGACTTCCCACAGGGCAGGGAACCTTGATTGCTCTTTGGGCTGATGAGGGAGGGGGACTTGATTGGGGGAGAGGATGGGAAATGGGAAGCAGTGGCGGGGAAGAGACAGAAATCTTTAATAAATAAATAAAAGAAAAAAAAATAACAAAACAAAACCAAATGAAGCAAAAAAACCCATCAAACAGGAAAAGTAATGCAGGTTCTCAGATAAAAGGTTTTTCCTCTTCTTTAGTGGCCTCATTCTTGGCCTGTCATGATGTATTTTATTCATATTTGATGGCATTATGAAAATAGAAAGATTCTGTTTTAACCAGAACAGAGAAAATGCTGCACAAAGCTAACTTTATTGGGTTTGGCAGATGCACTTCCTATCAGCATTCTATTTGGTTTACTAGTGAGTGAGGCCAAAGAGTCATGGATATGAAACAAGAATGAGAAAGGAAATGACAACTGTGTTTCAGAAACCCACTGAGGCTTTCCTGCGTGTAAAGCAAGTTCTGGTTCCAGATGAAAGCGCGGCATCTCTCGGCTATGAATTTACTCTCACTTGTTAGTTCCTTCTTCCTTTGCAATCCGCTCTTTTAGTTAAGTTCACACCAGGTAGCTTATAAACAGCAGGGACTTATTCCTTATGGTTTTAGAAGTATGACATCCAGAGATCAAAGTGCCAATGCTGTTTAGAAAGAGTTCATTGTTTGTTTCATAATTGAAATTTTCTGTGTCCTCCAATGGTATAAGGGAAATACAGCTTCCCCTAGACGTATTCTAAAATGCAGTAATTCTATTAAAAAGGTTTCTGTTCTCATAGCCTCACCATTCCCTAAAGCTCTGACCCCCTAACTACATCTCATGTAGTAGTGTATTTTAAACTGTGAATTTTGAGGGATCACATCATTCAGACCACTTGTTCTGAACCTGGGTGAATTCCCATTTCTGATGAGCTTGCCAGAATTCTGTGATTAAGTAGAAGGCCTGTTGTAATAGGAGGAGTGGGGCTGTGTCCCCAGCACCCTGGCCGCCTGGCTTGCTTATGCCCTGAAATAACAACATACAAACTGTATTCATTTAAACACTGCTTGGCCCATTAGTTTCAATCTCTTAACCCATTTCTTATAATCTATGTAGCACCACGAGGTGGCTTACCAGGAAGATTCTAGCCTATGTCCATCCTGGGTCGGAGTTCATTGCGTCTGCCTCAGATAGCAAAGCTATCGCATCTGCCAGGGAGAGCGGAGCATGGCTTCTCTGCTCCAGAGAGCAGAGCTGTGGAGTCTGAGCTCACTTCCTCTTCCTCCCAGTATTCTGTTCTGTTTACTCCTCCCACCTATGTTTTAACCTATGAGGGCCAAGCAGTTCCTTTATTACTTAACCAATGAAATCAACAGATTGATATATGACACTCCCACATCAGAGGCCTCTCCAACAACACGAGCAAATTGGGTGATAAGTCTGAGTTTCTCTCTGCTCATGGTCCTGATGTACCCTCTATCACTGGGCTTCATTTGCAAAACACAACTTCACAGGAGAAATTATTGACAGTTTCAAGGCTATGACAACAGGCCATTAAATTTAGCTCATAGCCGTTTCAAGAAATCCCTACGAGACCATACAGGTCATGTACCCACAACACATCTCTATTTTAGATAACTTCAAAGATCTCAATGATAATGCCATTTATTTTCTGATGAGAAAGGAAAAAAAATTGAGATGACAAAGCACTTGGGGATAAACAGTCTACAGCCAACAGTGAAAGTTTTTGTTAGCTTCTTCAGTGAAGTGGAAGCTGGGCCGACAGTTTGTCTCCTGCAATGAAAGGCACTGTAAAGTGCTGGTAATTGTTTTGCAAGGGCATGGGAGAGTTTTGTGTTCTGTGTCTAGTTCTATTACTGTTTATCATGAAGCAAAGTTCTGCAACCAGATTCAAATCACACCAAGTGTTTGCATTTGTGACACGTCTTATGCCTTACTCATTTTCATATACCTTCTAGTCCAAGGATGCATGACCGTATTTTTTAAAAGATTGATGTAATTCATAATGTGTTTTAATTTTTCCCTCTCTTCTTACTTTAAATTTCCACGGGACCTATTTTTTTTCTCCCCGCTGTTAATGGAGATGTGAGGAGTTCTGATAACTTCTTCAGACTCCTGGGTTTAGTACATTTAAAAATTCCTCAGATCACAGCTGGTCACAAGAGTAGTAATTAAAACACAACCTCTGGGTAATAGAAATCCATTCCCCACATTTCAGATGAGGTCTTGTGTGGTAGGTGGTGGGATGGGAAGGATTTTTTTTCCTTTTGTTACTTTTTTCACTTCTATGTTCTCGTTCTCTCTCTCTCTCTCTCTCTCTCTCTCTCTCTCTCTCTCACTCTCTCTCTTTCTCTCTCCCTCTCGTGGTTTTTTAGACAGGGTTTCTCTGTGTAGCTTTGGATACCAGGCTGGAACTTGCTCTATAGACCAGGCTGGTCTCGATCTCACAGGGATCTGTCTGTCTCTGCCTCCTGTGGGCTGGGATTAAAGGCGTGTGCTACCACTGCCTGGCTACAGTCTTTCTCAACAGACTTTTCTGATGGAGCTGGGTAAGGATGAAGGAATGAGGAAGAGGTATGGTAGAAAACCTAACTGCTGACTGGTGTTCATTTGACCTCACACTGGTGTTCTTTCTGGGCATATTAGATGTTCAACCTGATACTATTGTTTTGCATGAACCTCCTCCTACTCCAGAAAGGATTCTTTTATGATGAGACGGAACTATCTCCTTGCATTGATTATCTGCTTCATTACTGCACACCTGCTCTCTGGTCACACAGTTTTTACATGCTCTAAATATTATAATGCTTAAACTAATAATATTTTGTGGTTAATTTATGACTATTTACTTAATATCACAATATACATTCTCTGAGCCTTAAGGTTTTGTATGCAAATTTAAATGAAGGTTTCTAATTCGGAGACTGACTATCAACAAGGTAACTAACAAATCATTCATCCTTATGATATATTTCAACTGACTTACAATTTCTTAGCAAGAATTTACTCCTGTATTAGCCCTGTGATATGGAAGGAAACAATGGTTCAATTCGAGACCCACCATTGCATGACCTATAGCAAGTAGAAAATTGGATTAAAAAATTCTTCTGCCAACCATTAGTATAGTTATTATTAGGTAGGTGATCTATGGCATTTTCAATATTTGTTCTTGTTTAATTTCTCATAATGTAACAATACTTCTGCAGAGCAGAATGTATATTATTACATTGCCCTCTTTACCGATGAGGTGTGAGGGATGCCAGAGGACTGGGGGGCACATCAAACACTCTGAACTCAGGCTGCGAGTCATGTGACTTCTCAGGATTGGCTGGCTCTGTTGTGAGACCATCTGCCAAATATGCTGAGCTCAGTACTATGGACAAGGATGTCGTTCCACATGGTAATAGGGCAGGTGGGGGTTTTAGAAGAGAATCATGTTTCTTGCATATGTTTTCATTCATGAAGCGACCTTCTTTGAGACAGTGCAGGGATGCTCCTGCTGAGATGCAGGTGTGCCTTGTCCCCAGCACATTTTGTGGTGGGGGCATATCCTTTCCCTCAGACTGTATGGCTTCTCTGAAAATCTCCCCATCCACATGCCAATAGCAGAGCAGAACATGTTGACATCCAGCTGTTGCTTTCACTACCAATTTGTTTTAATTGGCCTCACACTGTTTTCCCTTCACTTTCTGCGTGGTGTTGGTTTAACTCTGTCTGAGACCAGCCTGAGCTGTAAACCTTTTATGAAGGGAACTTGCCGATGTGTGGAAAGTCACAGGCATCTGGCTGAGCCTGGCTAGGGAATCTGGAACATTCCAACCCTGAACTTAACCATTTAGTGATTTAGTTTTCTCTTTTAATCTCTCCTTAAAAACAGTAGTCTCCAACAACTGGAAGAAAGACAATTTCTTTAGCCAAACCTCTTGGCACCACGTATTCTTTTTCTTTTTTAGAATGAAAGTATAATTTAATACAGCATTTTTATTTCCATTTCCTCCCTCCAAACCTCTCATATACTCCTCCCTGATCTCTTTAAAATTTGTGACTTCTTTTTTTCCTAATTGTTATTGCGTGTGTGTGTGTGTGTGTGAATGAATGCTTAGGTTCAGTATGTACAATACAATGTTACCTATTTATATGTTTTCATGGATGACTGCTTGACACTGTATAACCAATTGATATGCTCTTCCCCAAGGCAGGCTACCATTTACTCTTAATGCATAAGCGATATAGTTTTAAACTGAGAACAAGGATAAAGTTTGAAGTGAAGAGTATTTGACAATTATTGCTCTTAGGGGAAGGTTGCATTTGTAGTTTGTGTGATTATGAATAGGACACTCTGTTCTATGAGCACCATTAATTAACAGTTAAGCAGGGCCAGTACTGAGAGTTCACATGGAGGGGGACTGAAGTCCAGATGGTAGGATGTGATCCAGACATTTGGGTATCAGTCAAGCCTGAAGGTGGTTACAAGGTGACCAAGAGGGAGCTGGCAGCTGGCGTGCACAGAAGGCTATCTGTGTTCATATCTGCTGCTGCTAACTATGCAGGTTATTCAGTAGTGTGAGATAATCATTTAATTTATTCATAAAATGTCTTGACATAGAACTTATTAATAATCCATGCTCCTCTTGTGACTCTTAGCTATGCTCAAGCCAAGGTATAACATGGGGCAAAGGAATGCATGCATATGCATATGCACACACACACACACACATGCATATAAAATTCAGGAGTGACATCCATTATTTTATATGTACTTAATATTTATAGAGCAACTACCATCTTTATGTGCTATTGCAAGTGTCCTAGAGTCATGTAGAAATGAGATTCTTACGCTCAAAGAATTATATGACCACGTGAAGAGACACACTATCAAGAGTAATGTTAATATATAATGTGGTAAGTGTCATAAAGGCCAAAGCAAAACAAAAACAAAACAAACAGGAGACAGGACTGAGAGTTTTCCTTTGTAGACTTTATTTAGAGCACTAAGAGCTATTTTTAAGATTAAAAAATAAATGGGCTTTATTCTGTGAGGTGCAAATCAGTTATGTTATTTTATATTCACCATCACTAAATAAATAGCCAATCCTAAACTGCAACAAAAGCAAGAGTCATTGTTTTTTGTTTTTAATATCTTGAGTTTAAAATTATGTGATTAGTTTATTTTGACATATAATGTGCAAAAATGATTGGGTTGTTGCAGAGGGCAGAACAAATAGACTTCTTACTCTGAAATAATGAACAAGAAGTTACCTTTTTCTAGAGGATCGATTTTATTAGTGGGTTGACAATCTGATTTCTGGGACATTTGACAATGTGGGACAAGTGTCAGTAATTTACTGAGGTTATTACACAGCCAGCTATAACACATGTATGAAAGTTCGGAGCCTAAGGAAGCCAATGGATTTAGCACGTTTGAACCGGGAGCAAGGATGCCTGTAGTCTAGGCAACCAGGAGGGAGTGGTTGTGGATCATCTTTGATCCTTCCCAAGATTTGACTCAGCAGATACGAATGGACTACTTTGATAAATTAAGACATCATACTAAATGTCAAATTAGAACATCTATAAAAACAATATGTACAAGAATAAATGACGATGGCATAACATTATTATTCAAAAACACTGAAAATATATTTTATTTCTCCCTCCTTTCCTTGCTTCCTTGCTTCTTCCTTCTTTCCTTCTCTCTTCTCCTCCTTCCTTCATCCCATCCTTACACCTGCTTGTTTTCAGCAATGTGCTGAAGTGACAGAATGAACTGCAAAGTACTTTAGAGGAGAATTACTGGGATGATGGGCAGTCCTAGCTCAAATCATGGGATTCTATTTTGCTTTATAAACATTCGTTTTTTTCTCTTGAAATTTGCCTGTCCTCTTAAACATCACCTCTACAACCTCACACAAAATACAGTTGCTTTTCTTTTTAAACTCAGGATAAAAGCATTAGGTAAGGTTTAGCTAAGACTATGTCAAAATTATAAATTCTCCAAAAGTAGTTTGAAAACTCATCTATATTACAAAGACTACATTCTCTGTAGGCTAGTGGTTTGAGACTAGGTGATTACTCATAACCATACCCAAATGACCTTAGGTAACAAGAACAGTCAAGTTCAAAGCAATGTGACCTATTTGTAAATTTCTCATACTTGAGAGAAATTTTCCAGAGCCATGATTAAATATTGGAACGTGTCCCTAAGTACACTGATTTTTTTTCTCCCCAAAGCAGAATGTTTCTGTGACCTCAGTGCTGTGTATAAGTCATTCTAATTAAAGGATATTTGCTAATGATAATAAAATTCAGAAACTTTGGTAGGAATAGAACCACAGTCAGTGTGAACTGCCAAATACTTTTGAGGTTGAATAACTCTGGAGGTTTTCATTTTCCCCCTTGAATTGGTGGTTTATTTTGTTGGATTTACAATATTCTTATCACCATAAGCCAGTCATAAGCAAAGAGCCCTAATTTAGAAATATTATTTTTTAGAAAAATCTATTATCATGAGTCATCCTTCTCACTAACCACCCCTGATTTTCAATTTTCATGTTGTGTGTAATGTGCTGTCTCCAAGGAGCTTAAACTTATATTGCTGGGGAACATTTCCACTTGAAAGAAAAATGTTTTTTCCTGTCCTGTGTACTTTCTCTGCCTTCCTTTCTGGGTATTCTTTTCCTTTAGTGGTCAGGTCCCAGTGACCCCAGCCCCTCATGCAGAATTGTAAATCATCATGGTGAGAAGTCAGAATGAGGAGCACATCTATAGTCACCATTTTGGGGAATTTTTTTCGTAAAGTACCAAACTATAGCTGTCTGCTTTTCTTAATTGATTTTGATATTCAGCTTGTTGAATATTCATGGATAGGACATGCATTTGTGTTAAATATGTTTTTTAAGTCTTTTACTTTACCTTTATTATACCAGTTACTAACAGGTTAATTCAAAATTTCAACAGAATCCATCCATAGGAAATGGGTTTACTAGCACAGATTAGTTCAGAATGGAGATTTTTTTGGAACAAGAAGGTAGAGGCAGAAGTTCAAGCCCAAATTCAGCTCAGGCTGAATTGAAGGACAGACAACCTGGGGCACATGTGCACTTGTATTTGAAAAAAAAAATAAAAACAATATGTCATCACTACTTTGACCAGTGACACAAGGGGACTGAGAATACATTTCTGAACTCAGCACAGTTGTACCAGAAACTCAATGCAAAAAGCAATTTGTTTAAATTCTACCAGGGAAAGCTCAGAGGCGTTCCTAAATCTGCTGAAAGCATCAGGTTGCAGAATGAAGCATCACAAGGAATAGATACCTATTATCTAAGGAAGAAGCAGTGAGTAAAGCTATACTATTGTTTAATAGATTGTATATTTTCTTTCACTTAGTCTTTATTTATAATCATTGACTTAATTCTGCGATGCAGCTGAACTTGGAGAAGAATGATGAAAATGTGAAATCAAGGGTCTGTGATGAGCAGAGAAATTTTAGGATAATGCCAGCAGGTCGGGTGGGTGATGCTCTTCTGAGTTCCAGAGGGAATGGGTTGCTACTTTGGATGCATACAAGTCAAAGAGATTGACTCTGTTTACTACTGGCAATAGCAGTCATCTCCCTGATCTCACTGTTCCCACATCTGTAGTGCTCCATGACTTCCACAAAAGTCACACAACTTTTCACCTTCCAAAAGATACACATAAAAAAGAACCTCGCTGGAAAATGTTACACTTTGATTAGGAGCCAGAAAAAAATAGCTTAAAAACTATTATTCCAAATGGGATCATCAAGTGCTAGGTCATTATTTTCAGCACAATTGATGAAAAGTTATTTCCAGGCAGGCATTTAAATGTTAGGATAGAACAATTTTCTATTTCATCACTTAGTATGGATCCATAACCACTTACAGCCCATCAAGTCAGAGTTGTATGCTATGATATTTGTAGTCATGTGTATTTGTGTGTGTGTGTGTGTGTGTGTGTAGTATGCATTCCTTTCTGATGCACTCAGACTAGCGAAGGACTGACTCTCCTTGACTCTTCTCCACCTTATTTTTAGAGACAGGATCTCTCATTGAATCTGGACCTCACCAATTTGCCTAGGCCAGCTACTTAAAGAGTTGCAGGGATCCATTCATCTTTGTCCCCCACTTCTGGGGTTAAAAGAACATGTAACCATGCCCATCATTTAAGGAGGTGCTAGTATCTGAATTCCAATCTCTTTGTTTCCACAAGTGTTTTATCCATTGACATATCTCTTTAATACCATTATAAATTATTGGATTCATATATATATATATATATATGATCAATCTTTTGAGCATATGTATGATCCTGATTTAATTTATTATCTATAAACCAAAGCTAATAAAACTCTATTGAGTTATTGTAAATATTCAGAGAATTAATAATATTTGACATATTACAAACTCTAAATACATATTATCTCTTTGCAATTCATGTGTATTATCAAACTAAAATTTTCTATTTTATATATAGGGTAAAATTTCTCTATATTTTTTGAGTTTTTCTTTTTTCTCTAAACAAGATTCAGTCTACTGACTAACGTGTGTGTCAATAAATTCATATTTCAAGTTATAGAGCCCCTGACACCCCTGAAGGACTTTATGTTCAAGGTTAATTTACAAACAGAGCTTCATTGTGGTTTCCTAGTCAACAAGGGTAAGGGCCTGGCTGCGCTACTTTTATGGCATAGTCCATGAGAGGATGACACCTCACGTCCTCTTTTAGACAGAAACTACCTTTTCATTGTTTTTTACATAAATTTGATCAAGTGACCTGCCTGTAGGTCTTTCTTTTTTCTATTTCCTGCAGTGACTTAAAGTTTTCTCTATTTTTAAAAAGAGGCTTTCAATAAGAAAAAGAAAGAGAAACTAATTTTTATTTTTATACTCAATTTTTTGAACTTTTAGTCCATAAAACGGTGAGTAGCCTCAAGGTCAAGAACGCCACAGTAAAAACAACTAAACACAAACAAAAGAGAATCCCCTCAGCCCCTGTCAAACATAACATTACCTTAACTATGTCAGTGCACAAGACATTGAACTGTAGGCAAACCAGAATGGGTTGTTTACAAGGAACCCTTCCTAACACTCATACTCACTCTGATATTTTTAAGCTACTTAGTGAATCAGACACTGCTTTTGAACAATCTTTGTACACTGTAAATATATATTACTCACATTGGTTAATAAAGGGCTGTCTAGCCTATAGCTGGGCAAGAAGATATTGGGGTGGGAGAGCTCAACTAGGAGGATCATGGGAAGAAGATAGTTGGGAGTCTGAGGAGTCTCTAGCCAGATGGAAGGGAAGCAGGACCTGTAGAAAGCAAGGTAACATGCCACGAGTGGTAGAATTTATATAAGAAATAAGGATTATTTACTGCTGAGTAGTACTCTAATATGTATTTATTCCATACTTTCTTCATCCATTCTTCAATTGAAGGGCATCTAGGTTGTTTCCAGGTTCTGGCTATTACAAACAATGCTGCTATGAACATAGTAGAACAAATGCTTTTGTTGTATGATAAGGCCTCTCTTGGGTAAATTCCCAAGAGTGGTATTGCTGGGTCCAGGGGTAGGTTGATCCCAAATTTCCTGAGAAACCTCCACACTGCTTTCCAAAGTGGTTGCACAAGTTTGCATTCCCACCAGCAATGGATGAGTGTAGCCCTTTCTCCACAACCTCTCCAGCAAAGGCTATCATTGGTGTTTTTTATTTTAGCCATTCTGACAGGTGTAAGATGGTATCTTAACGTTGTCTTGATTTGCATTTCCCTGATCGCTAAGGAAGTTGAGCATGACCTTAGGTGTCTTTTGGCCATTTGAACTTCTTCTGTTGAGAGATCTCTGTTCAGCTCAGTGCCCCATTTTATAATTGGGTTGATTAGCCTTTTACGGTCTAGTTTCTTGAGTTCTTTATATATTTTGGAGATATTAGAGTACTACTCAGCAGTAAAAAACAAGGACTTCTTGAAGTTTGCAGGCAAATGGATGGAAATAGAAAACACTATCCTAAATGAGGTAAGCCAGACCCAAAAAGAGGAACATGGGATGTACTCACTCATATTTGGTTTCTAGTCATAAATAAAGGACATTGAGCCTATAAATTGTGATTCTAGAGAAGCTAAATAAGAAGGAGAACCCAAAGAAAAACATATAGGCATCCTCCTGAATATTAACCTTCTTCAGGCCATGAAAGGAGATAGAGACAGAGACCCACATTGGAGCACCGGACTGAAATCTCAAGGTCCAAATCAGGAGAAGAAGGAGAGAGTGCACGAGCAAGGATCTCAGGACCGCGAGGGGTGCACACACACACTGAGACAATGGGGATGTTCTATCGGGAACTCACCAAGGCCAGCTGGCCTGGGCCTGAAAAAGCATGGGATAAAACCGGTCTCGCCGAACATAGCGGACAATGAGGACTACTGAGAACTCAAGAACAATGACAGTGGGTTTTTGATCTTACTGCACGTATTGGCTTTGTGGGAGCCTAGGCAGTTTGGATGCTCACCTTACTAGACCTGGATGGAGGTGGGTGGTCCTTGGACTTCCCACAGGGCAGGGAACCCTGATTGCTCTTTGGGCTGACGAGGGAGGGGGACTTGATTGGGGGAGGGGGAGGGAAATGGGAGGCGGGGTGGGGAAGAGACAGAAATCTTTAATAAATAAATAAATAAATTTAAAAAAAAGGACTCAAGTTGGACAGTTTCACTAAAAAAAAAGAAATAAGGGTTAATTTAAGTTGTAAGAGCTAGTTAGTAATAAATGTAACCTAACAGCTGAGCATTTATAATTACTATTAAGTATCTGTACATTTATTTTCGAGCTGGTGGTTCTGACAAAAACTTCTCTTATATGACACCATGTGCTGTCATAGCAATTAATAGTTACTCAAGTGCCTCTGCAGGTATTATCTTGTTTGAACCTCACAAGTAGCTATGGCATAAAATCTTATCATTTTCATCAGCTGCTCCTATTAAAAAATAATGTCATTTCACTGATGAGAATAGCCTTGAGAGAAAGCAGAAGGAGAAACACTCTACAATTGCAAAACTGCTATCTCGAGAAAGGAAAAGCATTATAATTTCAGTTCGCTAAAAACTAAATGTTTCCTCCTAATCATCACTGATGCCAGGGGCTTGTCTTTTAATATAAATAACTCCTTCTATTTATTCAAATAATAATATATCTCTGTAGCACTGGGTATCCCATATGTTGTATATTGTACAATAACTGTTTATTATTTCTCAAGAAAGCTAATTTTGCATAGAATTTTGCACGCTATTGTATAGAGATGGATGTTCTTTGGGAATAGGTTTCCAGGTACAGATCATGAAATTTGAATATCGTTTGGCTCTTTGTGTGTAGTAAGGAGAAAGGTTCAACCTTGCTTTGTCTGTTTTTCTTTTTTACATTTGTGTTGTCTCCAGTCCACAGACTCTGCTCCATTATGTGACTTCTTGTTGAAGTGTAGAATACCAGAACTATTCCAGATATACTAAACCAGGAGTGGCTTTTATCCTCTCATTCAAATGTGGAAAGCCTTGCTTTACATGGAAGCTATTCCTTGGCATTTGAGTTCTATAGTTTTCCACGTCTTTGGATAAGTATGTTTCAGCTCACTGTCATGGAAGATGTCTTTCTGGAGTTCTTGTCTATAATTTCTCCTCTGAAGTTGATTCCATGGTCATTTCATTGTGACTTTGGGGCCTCTCCCTGCTGACTTTACTGCTGGCGAGGAAATAAGTCTAAGATCATTTTCTGCTGCGTTGGATTTTTCAGCTGGAAGACCTGGGAAGGGCCGGTGCTGCTCTTTCACTATTAGAATTCTCCTTCCTTTTCTGAGCCAGAGGGTATAATTTAGGAAAATGCCAATCAGACCCTTTTCAAAATTTGCATTCTCCGTGGATATTTCTGAACTCTTGTTCCTTATTACCATCACTCATTGTCCACAAGAGGACTCTAGGGAATACCACGTAGTCACATCTTTCCTAATAGGCAATTCTCTCAGCAGATTAGCAGTGAAAGGTCTCCTGGCCATTTGCATTTCACTTTAGTGAATTCTGCAGTCTCTTTGCTTTCCTAATGAGTTCCGAGGCCTGAGAAGTCTCACAGAAGACAGGAAAAAGTGCTGTGGGCATTGCAATCCAAAGGCAGACTCTCATGGTTATTGCAACTGAAATCAATAAATATGTTGTTTTCTGTATTCAACGTTACATGGGACCATTGCAGCAGCTTGGGAGGAGATCCTGATAAAAGTCTCATTGTCACCTGCTTTTTTTGTAACATGGCTACAGCTGCATCTATACTGAAATGAATTGCTTATACTTTTGTATCTGTCTCCACACTCAAATTACTCTAGATTCAGAGAGTTGATGAATTTATGACTGTCATGGGAGAGGAATTTCACCAAAACCTCCATGATGCTGAAAATGAATCATAGCATTTTTTGAAAGTATTCATTTGAATGCCAGTTCATGTTGGATAATGCAAATGCAATGTGTTTGGAGTTTAGATAAACTCCCAGAGAAACACAGAAAGGCTTATCACATTTTAAGAACTACAAAACCAAAACAAAATGTATTGAACCTCATAGTTAGGTCTTTTAAATAATGTTTTAAATAATAATTTTATTTATTATTTGAAAAATTTATACAGATATACAATGTACCTAAATAGCATCTATCCTCCTCCATTTTTGGTTCCCCCTAGAAGTCCCAACCACATCTCCCCTCCATCTTCATGTCTTCTTTTTAAAATATTTTTTGATTTTATTTTGTCCACTAAGTCCAATTATTGCAGCTCATATGGGAAAGAGGCGTGAGGCCACTCACTTGGCCATGAGCAACCTACCAGGGGCCATACTCTAAATTTTAGAGTCTAAAAGGAAATGACTCTCCTCCCATAGAAGCCATCAATTGCCAATAGCTTCTCAGCCAGGTACAGGGCTTGGGGAGTTCCTTCTTCATGCAGCATTTGTCCTTTTCTCAGTGTTGCTCTAGATGTTATAAGCTGCGTAAACTCTCCGACACACATTTGAATTTCCTCACTTTCCTGGTACTGAATTTTTCTCACAGCAGGGGCTCACTGGCGTCAATGCTCTAGTCATGTTAAATAATAGAAGGGAGAAACATGAACCAGCACATTTGAGTTCAGTGTCCTTTGAGGGTGTTCAGGAAAGAACAAATGTAGTAGAATAAAAACATCTCTAAAATTTGCTTTTTCATTGTCATTGTGTGACATAGGTGGGAGTTTGGTATTTAAAACATCTGGTTTAATGAGAATATTATGGATCTCAGAAATGGAGAAAGTCTTTCAGAAAAGCCTGGCCTAAATATAAGGTAAGATTCAGGTCAACAGGTGGATATTTGAGCATCATGGTTTTACACTCTTAGTAAGTCCATTAGGAGAGTGGTATATTTGGAGAAATGGCTCAAGCTGCGACTCCTGTCAAGCAACTTGTAAGTGACAAAGAGATGACAAGATGCCCATGGTTGTGATTCAGGCAATGGAAGATGTGAACAGGAAGACCAGGATAGAGTCTTGTGGCGGAAAACCTGTCCCAATGAGTAGGTGGCTTTGTAGGTTTTATGGTGGAGATTTTTGTTTGTTTTCTGAATGAGCATGCTTATTGTTTATTCCTTTGTGTTGCTTGATTTGCAGGCTCTTCTCCTCATGGCTCGGGGGGGGGGCATTGAATGTGCAGTGCTCCAGTCCTTGTTCTTAGTATTTATTTTATCTATGACCCGTTCATAAAAGATATCATTTAAAAGGGTTCAATATTAATTTAATTTTACAGACATGTAGTGTGAAACAGATACCCCTTTGTATGGCATATAAGTAACTTCATATTTTCTTGTTTTTCTTCACAATTTTTTAATCTTGGATTTTTCTAGTCTTGAACTAAGTATATTTAGCAATGCTAGTTGATTTTTGTTTTACAAATATTTCACATGTTTCTCCTACTCTGACTCTTTTATTATTTTCCCTCTTAGCATGCT
>JABTXL010007333.1:4445109-4507201 GCA_025134845.1 Neodon shergylaensis
TCAGAAATGTATCCCATTTACATTTAGGATATGATGCCTGTTTTAGTTTGCTTTCTTTTTCTGTGACAATGCATCATGACCCAACACATCCTATGGAGGAAAGGGTTTATTTGGTCATCAAGAGAAGTCAAGGCAGGAGCTGAAGGTAGAAACCTAGAGGATGGATATGACATGAAAACGTAAAGGAAAAATGCTTTCTGACTTGTTATTCATGGCTTGCCCAGTCTGCCTGTCTTCTTTTAACCAAGGGCCGCCTGACCAGGAATGGCTCAGCCCACAGTGGTCTGGGCCCATCCTCATCAGTCATTAATCAAGAAAAAACACCACAGGCTTACTTACAAGCTAATATGATAAAGCTATTTTCTCAATTATGGTCTCCTCTTTCCAAATGACCCTATGTTCTTTCTAGTTTACAAAATCAATCCAACAACTATAAACCAAACCAGCACACTCCCCATATCTCCTGTGTATTATCCCATCACAGTGGTTCTCAACCTATCTAACGCTGAGACTCTTTAATACCATTCCTCACATGATGTCGTAACCCACAACCATAAAATTATTTTGTCTTCTACTTCATCTCTGTAATTTTGCTACTCTTGTGAATCATAATGTAAGTGTCAGACACACAGGATATCTGATGCGTGACTCCTATGGAAGGGTCGATCGACCGCCAAAGGGGTTCTGAATCACAGTTTGAGAAGCAGTGTTTTAAAACATTCTTGCCTTTTCATGCTAGAATGAAACCTTGTTTGTTAGGCTTATTGTTATTTTATTTGAGTCCTTGTTGAGATTATTCTTGGTCCATAAAGCAATTTGTTAAGTAATGTTTTAGCTTCATAAATCATCTGTTTTAATGTTAATCCACTGGGTCCATATGCATTAAAAAGTTCTAATCAAGCACTGTTAAAACTATGTACTATATGGTCACTGGGTGAGTTAAGTCAAAGTAACTGTTTGCTACAATGACATGGTAAATATTGCATTTGTTCCTGAATCGTAGCAAAACTTGATAATACACCTACAAGGCCGATATCTGACCATTTGGTCTGACTTTGTATATTTCTAATTCTGCTACAGCTCACTTTAACACTCAAAGGAAGAATGTCTCTTTAACATTCTGTCATCCTGGAGACTGTCTTTATTAGTGTCTCATAAATAGCTCAAGGAGGTGCACGAATCTGTACCACTTTGAGTGGTTCTAATATCTCAGTGTCTTGCAAACCCTACCACTTAAGCTCATCAAACATTTTCAATGAATGAATAAGTTTTCTTCACAAAAGATTTACTTTACAGAAATATAGAAAAATCTTAAAAGTGTTCTGCAAAGAAACTTAAGTCAAACATGAGAAAATAAATAATATTCAGAACACAAATGGCACTGGCATTTTCTCATAAATTATATCATGTTTTATTACTCTTTCAGAAACATAGGATTATCACAGATATTTCAAACAGCTGCCTGGTATGGTTTTATATTAATATTTATGACTTCTTTTAAAAAGTAATTTCTTTTATTTTTTGAGATTATAATATAATTATATCATTTCCCCTTTCTCTTCCCCTACTTCAAACCATCTCACACACTCCTCCACTCCTTGTTTTCAAGGTCATGACATCTTTTTTCATTAATAGTTTTTACATACATATGTGTATGCACATATGTTTTCCTAAACATGGAAGCAAAACCTGTACAGTCTGTATAATGTTACACATATATATGTTTTTGAAAATGACTATTTGGCATTGAATAACCAACTGCTATGCTCTTCCCTGAGAAAGACTATTTCTCCCATTTTCAGCATTGATGGCTGCAATCATTTTTAGGTCACAGCTACCACAAATAGTCTGTTTAAGTTGTCTGCTACATTTTCAATTAAATCAAAACTATAGGTTGTATTTTCTCCAGTGTTTCTATGTCTGATTATTTACTTTGTTGTGAAACTAAAATGACATTTAAAATAACTCATAATTACTTTATCTCTATTCCAAAGTCTAAGCTATATATATAGCTTATATTATATATTATTTATAAACTTATTTATTAAATATGATATGTAAGATTATATCTTATATTTAAGCATATGTATGTATGTTTGTATGTATGTAATTTCAGGAGAGCATTTTCCACTGCTATTTCAATTACTTGTCTATCTCCCAGGAAGCTAAACTTCTTGGATTTCTTGTATTCTTGCTTTCAGTCAACAGAAACAGAAGAAGAAACCTTGGCACTAACCACTTTGTTTGGAAATTTTATGTATGCATAAGAGTATATCTAGAAGATATATGTTTATTTTTTGTATAATTTCAGATCAGTTAATGACATGGAGTATGGCATATTTTTTTGTGTTAAAGTATTTGCTGATTTAATTCAGCTTGTGTCACCTTCTGATTTCTTTTTCTGCAGTAAAAGAAAAGTCTTTTGGAACTGAATGAATGATTGAACAGTTACAAATACTCACTGCTCTCACTGCTCTTGTAGAGATCCTGTGTTTGGTTTCCAGCACCTTATGGCAGCTTACAACTATCCATAACTCAAATTCTGAGGTTCCAGAACCCTCTTCTGGACTCTGTGGGCAGCAGGTATTCATAGGGTGCATGAACATGAACACACCATACACATAAAATAGTAAAAACAAAAATAGTTTGCTGCGAGATTGTATCCTCTAGTAACACTGGAAGATATACCCACAGTCCCACCAAAATTATTGTCCAAATGTGAGCTGAACAAGGATGATACCATGCTTCATGGGAAAAAGCCCATGAGCCCTCAACCATACACAAGAATTGCAGGCAACTGAGGAAAGCAGAAATGTTGTTTTTTTTCCAGGACTGGCATACTAACTTGTTATACAGTGCCAAATATTTATTCCCTAAAACATGCATACAAGTAGCATTATATGGACTCAGCAGGCTATATTTGGAATATATATGCATGTATAAATACATTAATGAATAAATAACAATTGATGAAAAATAGTCAACAATTTTGGAAGAATGCAGGGAGAGGTATAATGGGAGAATATAAAGGGAGGAAAGGGAAAGAATAAATGTGGTCATTAAATTATAATCTCAAAAATAATAAAAAGAAACATGAAAAAATAAACAGAAAGAAAAGTCTTAACTGCTTATCCAACTTCTTCACCATCCTTCCTTTTTTTCTTTTTCCTTTCCTTGCTTCCTTCCTTTTCCTTTCCTTGCTTCCTTCCTTCCTCTGTCCCTTCCATTGTTCCTTCCTTCTGTCATAATTGAAGGAACGATGAGCATCCCCGCCTGGTTTTGAATCATGACCCTCCTTTTTTAGTATTGTGATTACAAATGTTCTCACTGTGTCACTTTTGTATTGTTTCTTTTGGTTCCTGTCCTCCATGATTAATAGTATAGACTCAAATTTACATTCACAGTCCTGTGAGATTCTTTGCATACCCATACTCACCCATGGCAACAATTGGAATGGAAACATGCTGCATCTAACCTTTCACTTTTAAATGAGTTTAGGACATCCATACATAATGACTTTATAAATAGAAATGAAATGTTAATAAAATTCTGACTTTGTATGGCTATGAAAACCCATTCTTTCTTAAATGTAGGATGTTTTTATGTGGATTTCAACCTTTAGCTTATTTAGGGGACCAAATAAATGAGTATATAATCCACAACCCTCTTACCCGAGTTACCCAAAGTCATGTATCTAATGTGTAGATCTTAACACTTTTACTTATTACTTATGGATCATTTCTAGTTGTTCTCTAACTGTTTGTAGTTTAACACACACACACACATTTTACATATTTGGTTTTGTTTTTTTTCTTCTCAGGTAGCATCAGAGAACAAATTAAAAATGTTACATTGGATGCTGTCCTCCTCAGAAACCCTACTTTCCTGGTAACCTCTTAACAGATTAGTTTCCTCACATTCCTTCTCTCTTTCTCTCAGTCATTGTAAATGTGATCTCTTTCCTTCAAACACCATTTCTAGGAATTCTACCTGGTTTGCTTCCATAGTCATATTTTTCATATTGTCTTCTGAGCAACTGAGATTAACTAATATCACTAACTACCATAGGCATGTAACTAGCATGTGTTTATAGCTAACACCTCTTTTGTGTATAAGGATCATGGAAGGCTACCTCCTTATTGGTGTGGGACAATGGTCTGTATTCTGTCAATTATATTTTAAATAAATGCTAATTAGACAACAGTCAGGCAGGAAGTATAGGTGACACAACCAGACATAAAGTAGAGGTAGGTCAATGAGTACAGGAGAATTCTGGGAAGAAGGAAGTCCTATTTTGCAGTCCTGGCCCAGCCACAGAAGAAGCTAGATATGACTGTCTTGCCAATAAGGTACTAAGCCAAGTGGCTAACACAGATAAGAATAATGGGCTAATATAAGTTGTAATAGTTAATAAGAAGCCTGAGCTAATGGGCCAATCAGTTTATAACTAATGTAGACCTCTCTGTGATTTCTTTGGGACTTAATGACTGTGGTGACCAGGCAGGACAGAAAACTCAGACAACACCTTATTTGTTATTCATTGTGTTTTTGAAATTCTTCAGTGACTTTTCAGCCTTCATTTGGCCAAACTAAGCACACAATCATGCTGCTTGGAAATATTCTTATTTCTTTGTTTTCTCTCTTGGTGTCAGAATGAGTTAGTTGTATAGGAGACATAGAATTCAGGCATTTGGGTTTAAAGCACAAATAGTGGGTAAATGTACCAATGGAAGACTGTATGAAAAAAATAGATATTGCATATCTATTTGCTAAATTCTTCTGTGAGATTTGTATAAAACAAATTAGAATGCAGATAGTGAGACAAATGGAAGCTACCCAGACTTTTGTATAAAATTCTTCAGAAAGATTCCTTACTAGATAAAATCTGTTTTCAGAAAACCAAGAGCCACTTGTCGACTGCTGAGATAGGCTACGTTAACATAATAAAGCTATAATAAAGTTAGTTTTTCACAATAGTCAAGACTTTTAATTATAATTAAAAATACATTTTAAATATTAATGATCCTTTTGCCTTTCAAGTCATTTCATGAAATAATAAAATCCACTTTATAAAGCAGAGTGTACATTTGCCAGTGTTTTGCAGAGGAATTCTGGAAATTCACTTTCCAAGGTGGTGGGTAGGACCTGTGTTTGAGCAGCTATGCGTAGCTCTAAACTCTGAAATTACATACAAGGTCATAGGTTATGTGAAGCTTCTTCCTCCTTTGGTCTACCTACCAACTCTGCCATCAATAGCTTCATACCAGATAGAATTTTCATGTTTTGCAATCATGTTAGAACTCAAACTCGAATAACTAAAGGGAAGGTTGAGACCCACCCTTGAGTGCTCTGCATTTTCTTTTTAACAGGTTTATAGTAAGCTTGCCTCAAGGAATCACAATGGTAAAGGTCTTTAAATGATTATTTTACAGGCACAGTGCATGATTCGAGTCTGTTTTACAAATAAAACAAATAAAAGCACCTAGCCTTATGCCTTGGAATGCTGCTAATGCCCTTCCATGCTCAGCCTCCACAGTGCCCTGGCTGGTGACACAGATGGACAGCATATGAGCTAGAACCAGGAGCTCTATTTTTGGTTGTCTCCAAAGGTGGTGTGACTCATTTGGTATCACCACTTGTGAGGTGATCCTTTAGTTCATTTCTCAGGCCAGACTGACATTATTTTTGGTTTATGTATATTTTCTAATTTGCTCTTCATAGATTAGGAAGAAGAAATTTATTTATTTATTTATTTATTTTCCTATTAAGAGCCTTGTGAACTGGAGATTAAGAAAACTTCAAGTGACTCTTCAAAGTTCATACTGTATGTAAATGTTTTAGATCTCAGGATTTTGACTTATCCTTTAGCTCAGAATAGACTTTGGGAATTATTGCTGAGGAAGAGCTTTGTGTTAATGGAACTATGACTTACAGGTAGGGAAAGACTCAATTGGGAAATAGATAACTAACAAAACAGCACACATTAGTGGGAAATTAAAGTTTGTAATGAAAATGACACAGGGTAAAGGGGCAGAAAGTGATAAGAGGGTCTTCCCTATGCTTCCTCTTGTCATTTCCTCCTCCCCTTTCCTTCTTCTCATCCTTCTCATGTACTTTATGTTTTATCTATTTGTTTGGTGGAATGAACAGTATTGGATTTATATTTTTGGATCTTTTTAAAAATTCAATATTTGATATTTAATTCAAGGTCTGTTGGGTAGAACTTGGAAGAACTCTGCCCTCAACAATAAAAAACAAAAAAATCCAAACAAGCTGCATTTAGAGTTAGTTGCATTAAAAGGTGAGGTTATGGGGAAACCATTGTTGTGGAATAGAAAGAGAGGATTAACCATTACAAGGGCTGAGATTTCCCAAGGAAATGCAAAATCCTCAGAGCTAGAAATGAATAGGAACAATCTGTTCTGTGGAGTTTCTGGAATCTGAATTTGGACTTATTTTAAAGCTAAGATTTCTTGGGACCTAAACTTGCATATGCAGGAGATATCATTTTTTCCATGATTTAACCCCTTGTATTCCCAGCAGAGTCTCAAAGAAAAGTTCAGATAACAAACCCTCTCTGTCTCATGTAGTAATGGAGATGAATCTATCTTAAGTATATTCAGAGTTCTCTAAACTAAAGAAAATGTTCTTTTCTAAGTCTAAATGGCACACAACAAGGAAATTAAGCCACTATGTCCTTCCCTAGCCTCCATGTGTCATGGAAAGGACAAGATAGATGAGTAGTTTGAAAGGTGATAGTCCAGCGACTCAATCCCATGGAATGACTGAGAAAAGTTAAGATTGTACCTTGACTCTTTCCCTGGAGGCTTTCTATGCTACCAGCAGCATTTTCATCTACCGGTAGAGTCAACATGGAGAAGTGGGAGACACAGATCTCTTCAGAGAAACAAATAGGATCTAAAAAGTAAGTAGATATATGTCACAGAAACCAGAGAAAGGTAGAGATTTGGCACTCCACCCACAGAAAACATCAAGGACAGCCCAGCTCCCAGCCAGGTCTAACCTATGACTTCACTCTAAGCTATCCAATAACTCAGTTTCTACTAATTGCTACATTTTTAAATGGTGTAATCGACTTACAAGAACAAATTATAAATATAAAAGTTTAACTTTAGAAGACAAAGCAAGTATTGGAAACAGTGAGAAAGAACATAGATGTTGGTATTATCAAACACAGAAATCAAAATAGCTATGATACATATTTAAGCATACTAATAGAAATAACATGTAATTTGAAAGAAATGAGTACATAATACAAACAAGGAGTCACAAATAGTCAAGAAAAAACCACTGTGATAGATGTTAAGAAAGTCTTGGGCAGGGTCATTAGAACCAGATCCCTGTGGAAAGATCATTGCTCTTGAAATCTGGTTTGGAAAGCAGGGCCAGCTAGGTGCCGAGAGGATTTAAAAAGTACTTTACACATGTGAGAATTCATGATCCTATTTTGTTCTTTCTGTGAATCTTGTCCATGCTTACTTAGGTTTGCCATGGTGGATGTGGAGTAGATTTTCTTCTGGAGTTAAGTTTTTACCTCTAATACATGAAAGGTCTTGCATTTCACACAGAAGCCCACCTTGTTAGCTAGGTCTGTTATACTAACTGCTATGAGATCCCAAATCATCCCATAGATGCTGCATCTGGATTATAGTCTCAAGTCACAGTAGTCACTTATTGGTGAATCTCACTGGGTCTCACCCTGTGTGTTCACATCCAGGTGTTAGTCATGAGGAATGTTTAGCTAGACATCTGGGATCCACAACAACAGCTGACAGTTGTATCTTCCTTTTGTGAAGAATTCCATTCCATAGATTTTGCAAAATTAAACTCTTTAATCTGCAGCCCAAGCTTAGCCGAAGATTATTCCTTGTATAGACTTCTTATATATAACCTATTTTGTGGGAAACTACACAGAAAGAGGTAATTGAGATTTTGTTCAGTGATAGGCACTGTTATAACTAAAAGTTAAGAGTTTCTATACATGTGGCAGCTCATGCTGGTAAGGATGTGGAGCAAGGAGAACAGTCATTTATTGATGGTAGGATCAATATGGTAGTTTATCAGAAAACTGAGAATCCAGTTACCTACAGATCCACCTGTACCCCTTTTGGGCATATACCCAAAGAATGCTCCATTCTATAACAAAAATACTTGTTCAATCATGTTCATTGTTGCTCTATTCATAATAGCCAGAAACTGAAACTAACCTAGATGTTCCTCAACATAATAATGAATTAAAAAATATCATCCACTTACACAATAGAGAATTACATAGGGGTTAAAAACTCAAAAATTTTACCAAGGAACTTCTACAACTCATAAATATCTTCAGTAATGTAGCAGGATACAAGATTAACTAAAAAAAAATCGGTAACCCTCCTTTATACAAATGATAAATGAGCTGAGAAAAGAATCAGAGAAACATCATCCTTCACAATAGCCACAAATAACATAAAATGACTATAAGTA
The DNA here is from genome assembly GCA_025134845.1 of Neodon shergylaensis. NCBI lineage: Eukaryota > Metazoa > Chordata > Mammalia > Rodentia > Cricetidae > Neodon > Neodon shergylaensis. The sequence continues at coordinate 4,453,600 of JABTXL010007333.1, forward strand.
ACTCTAATCAAACAAGTGGAAGACCTTAAGACAAGAACTTTAAATCTTTGAAGAAAGAAATTGATGAAGACACCAGAAAATGGGAAAATCTCCTATGCTTTTGGGTTTGAAGAATTAACATCATAAAATTAGCAATCTTACCAAAAACAATCTGCAAATTCAATGCAATGCCCATCAAAATCTCAGCAAAATTCTTCACAGAACTTGAAAAAACAATACTCAGCTTCCTATGGAAAAGCAAAAAACTCAGGATTCCCAAAACAACTGTAAAATAAAAAAAAGTTCTGGAGGCATCACAGTCCCTGACTTCAAACTCTACTACAGAGCTATAGTACTGAAAACAGTCTCATATTGGCATAAAACTAGACAGGAGGACCAATGTAACTAAATCAAAGAACCGGATATCAATCCACACATGTATGAATACCTGATTTTGGACAAAGAAACAAAAAATATAAACAGAGAAACTAAACAGAGAACTCTCAACAGAGAAATCTAAAATGGCTGGAAGACACATTAGGAAATGCTCAATATCCTTAGCCAGCAGAGAAATGCAAATCAAAACAACTCCAAGATTCCATCTTACACCTGTAAAGTGGCCAAGATCAAAACCACTGATGACAATTTATGTTGGAGAGGATGTGGGGTAAAGGGAACACTCCTTCATTGCTGATGGGAGTGCAAACTTGTACAGCAGCTTTGGAAATCAGAATGGCGATTTCCCAGAAAAGTGGCTTTTAGACATAAAGCAAAGAAAAACCAGCCTACAATTCACAATCACAGCGAACCAAGGCAACAACCCTAAGAAAGACTATATGGATCTAATCTATATGGAAAGTAGAAAAAGACAAGATTTCCTGAGGAAATTGGGAGCATGAGGACCATGGTAGAGGGTAGAAGGGGAGAGGAGAGAAAGGGAGGATAGCGGAGAAAAATATATAGTTCAATAAAAACAATTTTTAAAAAAATGTCATCATTAAATTTGCAGTTTGATGGATGGAACTAGAAAAAAATCTTGAGTGATGTAATTCAGACCAAGAAAGATAACTATCATATGAATTTTCTTATAAATGGGCATTAACCATTATTTAAATGAAAATAAAGCTACAATCCATAGACTCAGAGAGGTCAGGTATAGAGGAAAGGCCTAGAAACCATAATGCATATCCTTGGGAGGGGAAAATAGAATGGATTTATGTGGAATGGTAGCAGGAGGATCAGCTGTGGGGTGAGAGGGGAGATAGGAGAGAGGGGGAGAATGAGGGGAGAGGCAGGTGCAATTGAGTGGCATTTTCAATGATATGAAAACCTAGTGTAGTGGAAATTCCCTAAAATGTATGAAGGGGATCCTAGTGAGGACTCCTAAAGACGGAGGATACGAAGTCTCCTCCACTGGTCCTCTTTTGTTATCAGATGAGGCTTCCAGCAGTGGGACTGGGTTGTATGTAGTCAAATGAGTTGTTTGTCAAGGTATCTCATAGAAATTCCCAACCAGCCCAGACTGTTGCTAAGATGAAGAATTGCTCTCTGCAAACTGACAGTGGGACCCTGTTTCTGAGGACAAAATCCATATAACTCATTGAACAAGCTGGTACTTACATAGAACTTTCACCCCTACATACTAGAGTCTTTGGTGAGGGAAGGTACTAGGTAAGTAATCAAAAAAGAAATACAAACAGCAATCAGCCCCCCAATTTTTTTTTATTAATTTTTTATTGAGAAAAAAAAACGTTTCCCCCTCCTCCCCGCCTCCCATTTCCCACCCCCTCCTTCCACCCTTCTCCCCCTCCCCCCACTCCTTTCCCCCTCCCTCTCCAGTCCAAGGAGCAGTCAGGGTTCCCTGCCCTGTGGAAAGTCCAAGGTGCTCCCCCCTCCGTCCATGTCTAGGAAGGTGAACATCCAAACTGGCTAGGCTCCCACAAAGCCAGAACTTGAAGTAGGATCAAAACCCAGGGCCATTGTCCTTGGCTTCTCATCAGCCCCCATTGTTCGCCATGAACAGAGAGTCCGGTTTTATCCCATGCTTCTTCCGTCTCATTCCATCTGGCCTTGGTGAGCTCCCAATAGATCAGCCACACTGTCTCAGTGGTTGGGTGCACCCCTCGTGGTCCTGACTTCCTTGCTCATGTTCTCCTTCCTTCCACTCCTCAATGGGAACTTGGGAGCTCAGTCCGGTGCTCCAGTGTGGGTCTCTGTGACTATCTCCATCCATCCCCAGATGAAGGTTCTATGGTGATATGCAAGATACTCGTCAGCATTGCTATAGGATAGGGTCATTTCAGGTTCCCTATCCTCAGCTGCCCAAGAAACTAACTGGGGACCTCGCCTTGGGCTCCTGGGAGCCACTCTAGGTTCAAGACTCTTGCCAACCCTAAGGTGGCTCCCTTAACTAAGAATTGTGCTTCCGTGCTCCCCTATCCAACCTTCCTTTATCCCAATCATCCTGTTTCCCCAAGTTTCCCTCATCCTCCCCTTCTCACTTTTCTCTCCCCATCCCCCGATAATCCCATCCCACCCCACCCCCAAGATCCCAAATTTTCTACCCGGCAATTTTGTCTACTTCCCATAGCCAAGAGGATAATTATGTTTTTCCTTGAGTTTGCCTTCTTATTTAGCTTCTTTAGGTTCACGAATTATATACTCCGTGACCATTATTTATGGCTAGAAACCAATTATGAGTGAGTACATCCCATGTTCATCTTTTTGGGCCTGGGTTACCTCACTCAAGATAGTGTTTTCTATTTCCATCCATTTGCATGCAAAACTCGAGAAGTCATTGTTTTTTACCGCAGCGTAGTACTCTAATGTGTATATATTCCACACTTTCTTCATCCATTCTTCCATTGAAGGGCATCTAGGTTGTTTCCAGGTTCTGGCTATTACAAATAATACTGCTATGAACATAGTTGAACAAATGCTTTTGTCATGTGATAGGGCATCTCTTGGGTATATTCCCAAGAGTGGTATTGCTGGGTCCAGGGGTAGGTTGATCCCAAATTTCCTGAGACAGCGAAACACTGATTTCCAAAGTGGTTGCACAAGATTACATTCCCACCAGCAATGGATGAGGGTACCCCTTCCTCCACAGCCTCTCCAGCAAAGGCTATCATTGGTGTTTTTGATTTTAGCCATTCTGACAGGTGTAAGATGATATCTCATAGTTGTGTTGATTTGCATCTCCCTAATCGCTAAGGAGGTTGAGCATGACCTTAAGTGTCTTTTGGCCATTTGAACTTCTTCTGTTGAAAATTCTCTGTTCAGTTCAGTGCCCCATTTTTTAATTGGGTTAATTAGCATTTTGAAGTCTAGTTTCTTGAGTTCTCTATAAATTTTGGAGATCAGACCTTTGTCTGTTGCAGGGTTGGTGAAGATCTTCTCCCAGTCAGTAGGTTGCCTTTTTGTCTTAGTGACAGTGTCCTTTGCTTTACAGAAGCTTCTCAGTTTTAGTGGGTCCCATTTATTCAATGCTGCCCTTAATGTCTGTGCTGCTGGGGTTATACATAGAAAGCGATCTCCTGTGCCCATTTGTTGTAGGGTGCTTCCCACTTTCTCTTCAATCAGTTTCAGTGCGTTCGGACTAATATTGAGGTCTTTGATCCATTTGGACTTGAGTTTTGTGCAAGGTGATAGATATGGGTCTATTTTCATTCTTCTACAGGTTGATATCCAGTTGTGCCAGCACCACTTGTTGAAGATGCTTTCTTTCCTCCATTGTATACTTTTAGCTCCTTTATTGAAAATGAGGTGATCATAGGTTTGTGGGTTAAAATTTGGGTCTTCTATTCGATTCCATTGATCGACTTCTCTGTTTTTATGCCAGTACCACACTGTTTTCATTACTGTAGCTCTGTAATAGAGTTTGAAGTCAGGGATGGTAATGCCTCCAGAAGATCCTTTATTGTATAGGATTGTTTTGGCTATCCTGGGTTTTTTGTTTTTCCATATAAAGTTGATTATTGTCCTTTCAAGATCTGTGAAGAATTTTGCTGGGATCTTGATGGGGATTGCATTGAATCTATAAATTGCCTTTGGTAGAATTGCCATTTTTACTATGTTGATCCTCCCAATCCAAGAGCAAGGGACGTCCTTCCATTTTCTGGTATTCTCTTCAATTTCTTTCTTCAATGCCTTAAAGTTCTTGTCAAATAGGTCTTTTACTTCCTTGGTTAGAGTTACCCCAAGATATTTTATGCTGTTTGTGGCTATCGTGAAAGGTGAAGTTTCTCTGATTTCCCTCTCTGCTTCCATATCCTTTGTGTATAAGAGGGCGACTGATTTTTTGGAGTTGATCTTGTATCCTGCCACATTACTAAAGCTGTTTATCAGCTGTAGGAGTTCTTTGGTGTTTTGGGGGTTGCTTATGTACACTATCATATCATCTGCAAATAACGAAAGTTTAACTTCTTCTTTTCCAATTCGAATCCCCTTGATCCCCTTATGTTGTCTTACTGCTATTGCTAGAACTTCAAGCACTATATTGAAGAGATATGGCGAGAGTGGACAGCCTTGTCGTGTTCCTGAGTTTAGTGGGATGGCTTTGAGTTTCTCTCCGTTTAATTTGATGTTAGCTGTCGGCTTGCTGTAAATAGCTTCTATTATATTTAGGTATGACCCTTGTATCCCTAATCTCTCCAAGACCTTTATCATAAAGGGATGTTGAATTTTGTCAAATGCTTTTTCAGCATCTAATGAAATGATCATATGGTTTTTTTCTTTCAGTTTATTTATATGATGAATTACATTGATAGATTTTCGTATGTTGAACCAGCCCTGCATCTCTGGGATAAAGCCTACTTGATCATAATGGATAATTTTTCTAATGTGTTCTTGGATTCGGTTTGCCAGTATTTTGTTGAGGATTTTTGCGTCAATGTTCATGAGTGATATTGGCCTGTAATTCTCTTTCCTGGTAGGGTCTTTGTGTGGTTTTGGTATCAGAGTAACTGTAGCTTCATAAAAGGAATTTGGTAATGATTCTTCTGTTTCTATATTGTGAATTACATTAAGGAGTATAGGTATTAGGTCTTCCTGGAAGTTCTGGTAGAATTCCGCATTGAAGCCATCTGGTCCTGGGCTCTTTTTGGTAGGGAGGTTTTTAATAACAGATTCTAATTCTTCGCGACTAACAGGTCTATTTAGATTGTTCACCTGGTCCTGGTTTAACTTTGGTATATGGTATTTATCTAAAAAAGTGTCCATTTCTTTTACATTTTCCATTTTTGTGGCATACAGGCTTTTGTAGTAAGATCTAATGATTCTCTGAATTTCTTCTGTGTCTGTGGTTATGTCCCCCTTTTCATTTCTGATCTTATTAATTTGCATATTCTCTCTCTGCCGTTTAATTAGTTTGGATAGGGGTTTATCAATCTTGTTGATTTTCTCCAGGAACCAGCTTTTTGTTTCATTGATTCTTTGGATTGTTTTCTGTGTTTCTATTTTGTTGATTTCAGCCCTCAGTTCGATTATTTCCAGTCTTCTACTCCTCCTAGGTGAGTCTGCTTCTTTTTTTTCTAGAGCTTTCAGGTGGGCTGTTAAGTCTCCAATGTGTGCTTTCTCTGTTTTCTTTAAGTGGGCACTTAGTGCTATGAACTTTCCTCTCAGGACTGCTTTCATAGTGTCCCATAAGTTTGAGTATGTTGTTTCTTTATTTTCATTGAATTCAAGGAAGACTTTAATTTCTCTCTTTATTTCCTCCTTGTTCCAGGTGTGGTTCAGTAGTTGGCTATTCAGTTTCCATGAGTTTGTAGGCTTTCTGAGGGTAGCATTGTTGTTGAATTCTAATTTTAATCCATGGTGATCTGATAAGACACATGTGGTTACTAATATTTTTTTGTAACTGTGGAAGTTTGCTTTGTTACCGAGTATATGGTAAATTTTTGAGAAGGTTCCATGAGCTGCAGAGAAGAAGGTATATTCTTTCCTATTTGGGTGGAATATTCTATAGATGTCTGTTAAGTCCAATTGATTCATTACCTCCTTTAATTCTCTAATTTCTCTGTTAGGTTTCTGTCTGATTGACCTGTCCAATGGTGAGAGAGGAGTGTTGAAGTCTCCTACTATTAGTGTGTGCGGTTTGATGGCTGCTTTGTGTTTTAGTAATGTTTCTTTTACGTACGTGGGTGCTTTTAAATTAGGGGCATAGATATTTAGGATTGAGACTTCATCCTGATGAATTGTTCCTGTTATGAGTATAAAATGTCCCTCTCCATCTCTTCTGATTGATTTAAGTTTGAAGTCAACTTTGTTAGAAATTAGTATGGCCACACTTGCTTGTTTCTTAGGTCCATTTGCTTGATAAGCCTTTTCCCAGCCCTTTACTCTGAGTAGGTGCCTGTCTTTGTGGTTGAGGTGTGTTTCTTGTAAACAGCAGAATGTTGGATCCTGTTTTCTTATCCAATCTTTTAGCCTGTGCCTTTTTATAGGTGAGTTGAGTCCATTGACATTAAGTGATATTAATTACCAGTGGTTGCTAACTCCGGTCACTTTTTTAGTAGTAGAGTTTGTGTGTTTCCCTTCCTTGAGTTGCGCTGGTGAAGGGTCTCTAGATGTCTGAGTTATTGTGGTCATTGTTGGACTCCTTGGTTAGTGATTTTCCTTCTATTACTTTCTGTAAAGCTGGATTTGTTGCTACGTATTGTTTAAATTTGTTTTTATCCTGGAAAATTTTGTTTTCTCCATTTATAGTGAACGAAAGCTTGGCTGGGTATAGTAGTCTGGGCTTGCATCCATGGTCTCTTAGCTTTTGTAGTACATCTATCCAGGACCTTCTGGCTTTCATGGTTTCCATAGAGAAGTCCGGTGTACGTCTGATAGGTTTGCCTTTATAAGTGACTTGGCCTTTTTCCTTTGCGGCTCTTAATATTCTTTCTTTATTCTGAATGCTTTGTGTTTTGATTATTATATGGCGAGGGGATGTTTTTTTTTTGATCCAGCCTATTCGGTGTTCTGTATGCTTCTTGAACCTTCATAGGTACATCCTTCTTTAGGTTGGGAAAGTTTTCTTCTATAATTTTATTAAATATATTTTCTGGACCGTTGAGTTGCACTTCTTCACCTTCTTCTACTCCAATTATTCTTAGGTTTGGTCTTTTTATTGTGTCCCATATTTCCTGAATGTTTTGCGATGAGAACTTGTTGGACTTGCTGTTTTCTTTGATCGGTGTGTTTATTTTCTCTATGTTATCTTCAGCATCTGAGATTCTTTCTTCTATCTCTTGTATTCTGCTAGTTATGCTTGTTTCTGTAGTCTCTATTCGTTTACCTAAGTTTTCCATGTCCAGCCGGCCCTCTGTTTGTGTTTTCTTCTTTGCCTCCATTTCAGTTTTCAAGTCTTGAACTGTTTCCATTATCTGTTTGATTGTTTTTCCTTGGTTTCCTAGGGTATCATTCACTGATTTATTCAATTCTTCAAACTTTCTGCTATACTTCTCATCCATTTCTACAAGGGCATTTTTTACATGCTGTTTAAGGGCGTCAATCACTTTCATAAAGTCAAATTTTTCTGCTTCTTCTTGGTTAAGGTGTTCCTGTGCTCCTGTTGTGAGGTCGCTGGATTCTGGTGGTTTCATGTTGTTCTTCAGATTGCAGGGTGAATTCTTGCATTGGCGCCTGCCCATCTCTTCCTCTGAATGCTCCCCTATGGGTCTTCTTTAACAGGATCGGGTCTCCTTGCCCACTGATGTACCTTCTCAGTGATGTCACTCCCCAGTGATGGCTCTCCTAATGCCCCAATGATGTCTCTCCTGGTGCCCGGATTGGGTCTCCCTGCTGCTTGGGTAGCTCGTAAACAAAGGGCCTGCCTTGCTAGCTGCAGGCAGGCTATTGAGATGAAGGCAGCATAGGAGCTTAAAACTGATCTTGAGCACTGGTCCTCCCTTACAGCAGGGCCGGGTTGGGGGGAGGGTGCTGAGGGGCTGGGTCGTGAGTAAGAAAGAAGGCCCTGCAGAAGGAGCTGGGGGAGGGGGGTTGTGCTCTCCCCTGGGACAGACCGCCCCTGGATAGCACACACTCACCCGCCCAGATGGAATTCAGCACCTATGGCCCTATGCTCCGGGGACAAAAGGAAGAACGTGGCAGGCGGGGCGGAGTCCAGGAGAGCACAGGAGAGCCAGGAGCACAAGCTTGAGGTGCCCGGCTCCCTTACTGGGGACCTTGAGTCCTGCCTGGCAGGCAGGCACTCACCGCTCTGCGTGGGTAGCCTTAGTGTAGGAGCTTAAAACTGTTCTTGAGTACTGGTCCTAGCTTACAGCAGGGCAGAGTTGGGCAGCCCCCAAATTTTTGACTTACAATCTGTCATGCCTGCAAAATGCTAAGGTAATTGATATGAGAAGGTCATTTGTCAATCTGTTGTTTCATTGGTTAATCAATAAAGAAAATTGCTTGGTCTGATAGGTCAGAAAATTAGGTAGGTGGAGTAGATAGAACAGAATGCTGGGAAGAAGGGAAGTGAGCAAGACGCCATGCCGCTCCTCTCCAGGGCAGACACGATGAAGCTACAGCCCAAGATGGACGTACCCTAGAATCTTCCTTGTAAGCCACAAGCTCGTGGTGCTACACAGATTATTAGATATGGGTTAAGCAAGATATGAGAGTTAGCCAAGAAGAGGATAGATACAATGGGCCAAATAGTGTTTAAATGAATACAGTTTGTGTGTTGTTATTTTGGGGCATAAGATAGCCAGGCGGCTGGGAGCTGTGCTGCAGGAATGCAGCCTGCAGCTCCTTCGAACAGGTAATTGTAACACAGAACTTGTAATAGTACGCAACCAATATCTGAATTAACTTAAGGTCCACTCCACTAGAAGAAACCCATACCCAATACTGCTTGGGTGACAACAAACCAGATGTTAAATATCCCAGAGACCTAGGGTAAAATAGAATACTACTGTTCTAAAAAATCAATATAATGATGTCTAATAATATTCTGCTTTATTCATACATCAGTGACTTATTCAGTCATCGTCAGAGAAGCTTCCTCCAGCATCAGATGGAAAAGACACAGATATCCACATTCAGAGATTGTGGAGAGAATCTAAACAAGATTTCTGAAACAAATCCCTTCTATCAGAGCTCAGGGAACCCAGTAAAGTAAAGGTGGAAAGAGTCTAAGAGTCAGAGGGTAGGGAGGACACCAGGAGAACAAGGCTTGCTCTCTAAATCAACTAAGCAAGGTGCATATGAACTCATTGAGACTGAAATAGCAACCACAGGGCTTACATGGGGCTGCCTCAGGTCCTCTATATAGATATGATATCTTAGCTTAGTATCTTTATGGACCTTCTCAGTGTGAGAATGAGTGAGTCTATAATTCTTACTCCTGCTCTTAGGAATCTTTCTGTTGAACTGCTGTGTCCAACTTTGTTATGGTAGTTTTTGCTTTATCTAACTATATTTTCTTTTGTCATGTTTTGTTGTTATCTCTTAGAAGCCTCTTTTTTTTTTAAATGAGAGACAGAATGAGGGTGGATCTGGAAGGAAGGAGAGGCAGAGCAGAACTGGGAGGAACAGAGGTAGAGAAAACTTTAGTCAGGACATATTATATGAGAAAAGAATCTGTTTTCATTAAAACGAAAATGCAATTTGTAGCTACAAATTAGTAGGCAAAATGGGAATAAGTTGCTTTTCTAGGAAAAGCAGAGATTTCATAATAGTTTCTGATGATTACAGATTCCAATTTAATTTAATGTTATTTGAGTAATTTTCCAGAGAATAATATTGCATCAACCATGTTTATATAAAATAAGGAAAATAATAGTTTCACGACAGTGCTGTGCACTTCAGAGTGGTACTGGTTATAACTACCTATGATGTCAGTGGAGGATGGGATCATTCACATTTCTGAAGAAAATAGAACCTAAGGAAGCATTTGTCATTCTTTCAGATTTGCAGTCTCTGTTGGCAGTGTGTGAAGGGTCTTATTTGCTTGTTTTTTTTTTTTTGTCATGTCTCACACAGTACCTAGTTATTAATTCTTTGTGCTCTTGGTTTCTTCCAAAGTCTTAGTAACGTACAAATTAATATTTTATTATCTCACATGTACTTGTTCTGTGATGAAATTTATAATACTCCAGTAGTTGGCTTTGTACATGCTTGGCTCTATTGTGGTAATTGCTGCCTATGATTGATGGTACAGTAGCTGAGGGCAAAAAGAAAGGTAAAAAAAGAATATGCAATAAAATTTCTGAATCACCATACTTCATTATGCAGGTTTCATGATGGCTTCAGAATGCCCTTTGTACAATCAACCATTGCTACGGATTAAGAGATTGTTGACCAGGTGAAACACAAGCTATCAGATGAAAAGTTAGAGTAGAATGAAGATTTACAAGGCTTACAATTTTACAAATTAGATGTGAAAGCGAGATATCTACAAGAAACAGTCTTATTATTATTATGTGTAATGAACAAAACACTTTAGGGGATGCTGAGAAGTCAACCAATGAGGGTAAGGCAGAGATTGTACCAAGAGGATGTTTGCTCTCTGGCAGAATATGTATACATATAAAAATGGGGTTAAAAATAAACTGAACAGAATAAAAAAATAAACTGAACAGAATTAAATAGGTGCACAAGCAACCAGATGGACTTTATTAAGCATTTGCAAGATTCTACCCATCATGTCTCTTAATGCAGTCTTCTGGTAAAGTAGACATGATTATCCCCAATTTGTATATAGAAAAGGCAGGCTTAGAAGTGTGTGAAGTAGCTTGTTCAAGATTTTAGAACTCGTGAGTAGCAGAGACAAGATGTGATATCCCAGGCAGGCTTGACTCCCACCGTCTGCATGAGGATTTGCAGTAGAGTAGAGAAAGCAGCTCATGCTTAGAGTCACTGTGATGCTGGGAGGCTGGAGAACAGAAGCTGCCTATTCAGTGGGTGAACTGTTAGTGATGAGATATAACTTCCCTCCCACCGAGGATGTCTGTACTCAGAAAACACAATCACACTCACCCTTTCTCTCTCAAAAGAAACCTAGATTTTTACAACAAGTTGAGGTTAGGGATCCCAAGCCTCCTGTCTCCACTGCCTATCTATTATTCCCGCCAAAGACAAAAGATCCCTGCAAACTATTACCAATACCATTTAAGTCCCCAAGGACTTATTCCTCCCAAACTTTATTATTTACTCAGCTCCTTAGGTCCTTTAATCCAAGCTTTACCTCAAGAATACACACATCTCTCCTGTCAGCAGAAATATTTATTCCTCTTTATAAATTATTAATTAAACTTTTTGGCTCAGAACTAAGTATCTCATGAATTTTGTTATCATGAATTAGTAATAATTCGGTACATTTGTACAATGCTTTATAATGTTCTTCCACATAAATTATCTTATTTAATTTTCATAACCATCTAATGTGTTAAAGAACTTTGATATTAATACCCCAAATTTAGTGATGAGGAGTTGTAGATTTAGCAAAGTTTAAGTGATTCTTTTGAGTTCTTATGGCCAAGAGTTGTTGGTCTGGATTTAGAATTTATCCAGACTATCTTATCCTGTTTCCCTCCTTGAGATGCTGTTCAATGATTAGGGAAAAATGAGCCTCTATCAGAGAAAAAATGAAAATCACAGGTGGAAAGAAGATGAATGTACCAGGGCACAGCAACAAAATGGGACAGGGGTCATGATACCGTTCTAGCATTTTTGGTGATTTGTTATGATAAGAAACACATTAGAAGTACTCTGTGATAAAATAATAGACATGTATAGATGAGTCTAGGAGGACTTAAGGAGAGTAAACATATGAGCTTTGAAGGGCTGTCCTAAGAATGGGAGGCGAGAAGAATTAAGTATTTATGAATGGAAAGGTTGAAGGAATAAACATGAGAGTAAGAAGGAAGAAAAGAAAAGGAGAAACATGTTTGGGAAAGAAGGGCTGCTGGATTGCAAAATATATAAGAGGACTAGTTAGAAGTCAGGCTGCCTAAACAGATTGATAAAGGGGATATTACATTGGAGGTGAGAGAGCATATGGGATGGTCAATGCTTTTTAAATAAGGACTACTGAGCTGGAGAGATTGCTTGGTGGTTAAGAGCACTGGCTGCTCTTCCAGAAGTCCTGAGTTCAATTCCCAGCAAGCACATGGTGACTTACAACCATATATAATGAGATCTGGTGCCCTCCTCTGGCCTGCAGGTATACAGGTAAAGCACTCATACATAACATATATATGAATACAATTTTGAAAAAATTTCAAAAGAAAGAAATAGGGACTACTGTGCTCTGTGGGGATCATCATGACCTTTTGTATGAAGCAATGGCTGATGTTGAAGGAGATCCTCTCAGAGATGCATCGTGGATGGAGAAGAAATGAAGCTGATGAAGAAAGAGAGAGCAAGGACCCTTTTCAGTTAAAAAGAATGTTGTGATACATTGACAGTCCAGATTCAGAGAATAGGCCAGGGAAGATTTAGATAGCTTCAGGGGTTCAGAGGAGACAAAACAAGTTCTGAGGGTATCAGAACTAGTAAGTCCTAAGCAAAGGGACTAACTCGCAGGAAAAATTTTTCTTTCATCATGTGATGCTATTTGACTGACAAGAGGGCTAACCAAAAGGAAAAGAAAAATATGGTCACATCAAAGACCTTTTGAATCAACTAAACAAGGTGCTTATGAGGTCACAGACACTTAAACAGCAAGGACAGGACCCACACAGTTCTATGTCAGGTCCTCTGTGTATATATTCTAGCTATTAGCTTACTATTGTCATGGTACTTCTGACTTTGAGAACAAATGGGTCTCTGACTCTTTGGCCTGCTCTTGGGATTCTTTTTCCTCCTGTTTGTTTGCCATGTTCAACTTTGATATGAAAGTTTTTGCTTTATTCTATTCTATTCTGTTTTATTTGGTTGTTATCTCTTAGAAGCCTGTTCTTTACAAATGAGAGACAGAAAGGATGTGAATCTGGAAGGGATGGGAGAAGCTGGGAGGAATAAAGGAAGAGGAAACTACTTAGGATATATCGTATGTGAAAATATATTTAAAGAATTGCGATGTGTTGACAGTCTAGATTCTGAGGATGAGGTACAGGGGAAATCTGGATACATTCAGGGGTGGTAGAGAAAACAAAATGGACACAGAGAATGCCAACAGTAATACATGTTAATAAAAGGGACTAACTTACAGGCAGTTTTCCTTATCACTCTTTGGGTGATGCCATTTGATCCACAAGATGGTTATCCATGAGGAAAAAAAATATGGTCACATTGAAGGTAAGCTTGGAAGAGTTTGAATTTAGGCACTTTGTCTACCTCAAGCACTAACTGTAGGATAAACATGGACTGGAAGTGGAGGTCTGAAAGAAGGGAACATAGGAAATGTGGAACTGTCTCATGAAAGAGCTAGATGAAACAGATCTAGAAGTGGTGGTCAGAGCTGCAAGAAGGAGAGAGATAAGACAGGGACTTCAGATACCATCACAAAGTTGGTTCAATAAATAGTTTTAAAAAAAGAAAGTAGGCTCAATGGAAGTATAAAGCGTTCATGGCAGTGGTACTAAATAGGATACTGTTGGGAAGAAGTTTCAGGGAAAATATTTTAAAGAAGTTGAACATGATTAGCACAGACACTGAGATCGACAACTAATAAATGGTACCTCCTGAAACTAAAAAATTCTGTAAGGCAAAGGACACAATCAGCAAGACAAAATGTCAGTCTACAAGAATGGGAAAAAAATCTTCACCAATTCCACCTTGGGTTTATCTCCAAAATACACAAATAACTAAAAAAACCTAGATACCAAAATATCAAATAATCACATTTTAAAATGGGGTACAGATCTAAACAGAGAATTCTCAACAGATGAATCTCTTAACAGCCGAAAGGCACTTAAGGAACTGCTCAACATCTTTAGCCATCAGGGAAATGCAAATCAAAAGGACTCTGAGATACCATCTTACACATGTCAGAATCATTAATATCAAAAACATTAATGACAGCTTATGCTGGAGAAAATGTGGAGGAAGGGAAACACTCCTCCATTGCTGGTAGGAGTGCAAACTTGCACCACTTTGGAAAACAGTAAGGCAGTTTCTCAATAAATTGAGAATCAATCTACCACAAGACCCAGCAATACCACTCTTGGGCTTATACCCAAAGGATGCAGACCCATACCACAAGGACATTTGCTCAACTATGTTCATAGCACCATTATTTGTAATAGCCAGAACCCGGAAAGAACCTAGATGTCACTCAAGCCAAGAATGGATAAAGAAAATGTGGTACATTTACACAGTGGAATACTACTCATGGGATAAAAAACAATGACAACTTGAAATTTGCAGGCAAATGGATGAAACCAGAAAAAAAAAAAACCATCCTGAGTGAGGTAACCCAGACAGAAAGAAAAACATGGTATGGACTCACTCATAAATCGATATTAGACATAAAACAAAAATAACCAGCTTACCGTCCACAACCCCAGAGAGGACAGGAAACAAGAAGATCCCTAATAGAGACATACATGGATACATCTGGGAAGGGGAAGTAGACAAGATCTCCTTAGCAAATTGACAGCGTGGGCAAAGAGGGAAGGGTGGTAGGGAGTAAGGAGGGGAAAAGGGGAGCAGCAAAGAGAACATGAGGGATCAGGAAGAACGAGTGGAGTAAAGGACAGAGAGGTAGAATAAGGAATGAGATACCTTGAAAGATGAGCCATTGTTTGGTTAGTGAGAAACCAGGCACTAGGGAAATTCCCAGGAAACCATAAAGATGACGCCAGCTATAAATCTAAGCAATAGTGGAGAGCGTACCTAAATTTCCCTTCCCCTGTAATCATATTGCTGACTACCTTAATTGTCATCATAGAATCTTCATCCAGTAAGAGAAGCAGATACAGAGATCCGCAGTTAAACACTGAACCGAAATCCTGGAGTCCAGTCATAGAGAGGGAGAAGTGATATGGACAAAGGGGCCAAGAACATGATGGGGATACCCACAAAAACAGGTGACTCTAGCCAGTGGGAGCTGACTGACCCCAGGCTGATAGCTGGGGAAGCAACATAAGACCGAACTAGACCCTCTGAATAAAGGTAACAGTTTTGTGGAATGGGCAGATTGTGGGATCACTTACAGTGGAACCAGTATTTGTACCTAGTGCATGAACTGGCTCTTTGGAGCCCATACCCTATGGAGGGATACCTTGTTTAGCCTAGATATAGGGGAGAGGGCCTTGGACCTGCCTCAAGTGATGTGACAGACTTTCTTGACTTCCCATATGAGGCCTCACCTTCTCTGAAGAGTGGATGGGGGTGGGGTGCGGAGAAGGTGGGGGGAGTGGGAGAAGGGGAGGGAGAGGGAACTGGGATTGGTATGTAAAAATGAGATTGTTTTTAAAATTAAAAAATAAATTGAGTACCTCAGATATAATATAATTCCTAAATCATTATGTGTATAGTATGTGATAGTCTACAGGGGAAGTTTTTGCTAAATTTAAATATGTAGTGGTAGAAAGTCAAAGATGTATTAAATGATCTGTAGGATTTATCCTCAAAGCTGCTGATATCAATATTTTCCTTTGAAAAAAAATGCATTTATAATGGGTTCTTAAGAGTTCCCTTGCAGAGGTTGGACTTAACTTTTGGGTTCCTTTGATTCTCTTGCTTTAACTTCACAAATAGTTGGGGCTATTGGCATGGACTACCATGACTGACAGTAAGTTTACCAGTTAGAATGAAATTGGAGTTAGAAAAGTATATATATATATATATATAGAGAGAGAGAGAGAGAGAGAGGCAAAGTGACATTTAGAAATTATGGAGAATACAAACACTTCAAAATATTGAAAATATCCTTAAATCATATGAAGAGAAAAAAGTTGGCATAGAGAACACTTTTAGTAGCCCAAAGAAGCAATGTCTTTCAAACATATGATGCTTGGAAAAATTTTAGAATAGTACATTGGGTCAAATTTTTGCCAGCTTATCATCGCTTTTGTGTGTTTTTGTTTCTTTATTGCTGGGGATATTTGCATGAAATATAATGCTTTTTAAAATTTCATTTAATTTTTCCTTTTTTTTTCTTTACCTGAAATCATAATCATATTTCCATAGGAATGAATTACGATTTCCCAAACTAAAGGATTAGAGCTTCGGAAAGATAATTAGAATCTAGAATGTGAGGCTTCACAAAGAAGGTCGTGTTTGCAATATCAAAGTGTTTGTGATAAACACAATGAACAGTGATGAAAATGTCCCCTGAGTGTGACATGTTATGGAGATGGCTGTAATCGTCTAGAGCTCTTTCTGTTATCTAAAACTTTTGTTATGATATAGATTTAAATGGAATAGGGTAGATTAGTTCTCTCACAGAGAGTTCATATGAGAGAGAGTTCTTTTCTTGCTAAAATTGATTCTGTAATTTCTTTTTTTTGGTGGTTATCATTGTCATTGCAGAGGCTTCATTTGGATACCAGTGAATGCCAAATTCCAGTGAGTGACTTGTGACCGACTGTGTGACACTCACCTCTGTTAAAATTCAAGAATTTTGTAAAAATTATGAGAGGCTGAGCGTGCAGTGTAATGGGTTAAAGTGCTCACCTTTTGAGTTTGATGGCCTGAGTTCAGATCGCTAGTGTGCCACAGAAAGAAGAAAGCAAACCAGACCTAGCAGTGTACATCTTTAATTCCAGCATCCTCATGGTGAGATCACTGGAGGAAAGACACTATGGACTAGCCTGCAAGCTCTCGGGCTAGCTAGACATGGCAGCAACAAGGCAAAAGAATCAACTTAGTGGAAGGTGAGAGCTGACATCCAAATGTCTTATGACCTCCACACGCATGCCTGTACCTGCAGTCACACAACACACACACATGCACACACACACACACACACACTCTTAAAACAAAGAACTTCTGAGAAAAGTATTGTACTATCTACTAGGGAATAAAATCCCTGTCTTTTCAGGGAAAAGGTAGACCCAGACTTCTAGAGATAGATGATAGATAGATAGATAGATAGATAGATAGATAGATAGATAGATAGATAGATAGACAGATAGATAGACTTGTTTATAATCCCAAAGCCTAGCATTAATGCCTGCTACACGAAGGCCGAGTATATGTGTTTGTTGGTGGAATTACTGAAAATGATACATCCGAGTCTAATGAGAGGAGATTAGCTATACACAGAGTGCTATGGCTGCAGACAGAGCCTTATTCGGTCAGGTCTGGAGAGTGAGCATTTGTATGCATTTGTGTCTGAAGGAAAGCCTTTTGCTCCTCTACCTTTTCTCCGATGAGAAAGGAACCATAAAAACTACTGCCTCCTTCATGCTAAGCCATCGTAGGTGTTTCTTCTGCACTGCCCACTCAGATTCTTGTCTGAAGAAGGAGTGTTTCTCTGAACCCACCTTCCAGGGAGCATCAGTCAACCTTGGTCTAATTTCTTCTGATTTATGAAAGCGTTGTTCCCACAGTAGTCTTCCTTGTTTGTTCATTCTGACAAGGGGTGGAAGCTACTTTTTTCAAACATTGGTGTTTCCTTGAGCCCCTTTGAGATTCTGCTGCCAACCTAGTGAGTCAGTTGGGTACAGAACCATGAAGAACCCTGCTTAGGAGACACAGAACTTTCAGTAAAGGAAATTTATGTGACAAGATTCTTGCTTGTCCTGTTAATTGCATGTCCTTCATGTAGAGAGCTAACCCATCACCGTTTTTGTGAAAATACTATAATATATGAAAGGTCCTGAGATTCCAATGGGTCATCTGAGAAAGACTAGGGATTTTTTAAATTAATACTGTTGGGATAACAAATGCATGGGTTCCTCCTTTGAGAGCTCAGAAGGAAAAACTATTTATTTTTAGGACATGTTTCCAGTTCCTTTCTCTTCACAGGTTGCTAATGTTGGAGTCAGCATCTGAGCCGTCCCTCCTCACATCCCTTACAGGATCTGGGGGCCATTGAGGATGCCAGCTTGTAACGCCAAACTTCAGTGTCTCTGTTTCTCAAAGATGGGTTTCTTCTTTATATATTTATTATGTATGTCATGAAAAAATATATTTTTAGGTGTCAACATGCATGGGAAAAAATGTATATTAGTCCAAATGGTTACTGATAGTTTGTGGGAGACACCTTGGTGACCTAGAGGAAAACATTTCTCTCCCTCTCCGCAATATTCTTTCTGAATGCAGGTGATGAGAAGACAGTGGGGAGAGATGAGAAGAGCTGGGCAGTGCCAGATGAAGAACTGGAAAGAACAGGATTAAAAGATCATGCCCACTTAAGTAGTAAAGGAAGAGAAACACTATCGCGAACATTCCTGCCTTCATTTTCTACTAATCTATCAGCTGGGGTTACAGTTTGAAAATGGTTTGTCCTTGCTTAAGCTCAGAGCTTAAACCTCATTCATGGGGAGATATTACAATAGTGGATGGAATTTGACTTTGTATAACTTCAATCGGGGACTGGAATTGGACAGGATAACCCGAATATAGCCCAGGTAACTTTACAGGAGGAGACAAGAAACACATTGCACTCCTGGTCTCTCCTTTTATGATAAGGTTTGCTCCTCCTGGACTCTGTCAGTGAGACAGGTGTTACCATAGTAGCTCTAGAAGGTTTTTCGCTTGAGAACCATGATCAAATAAACCTTATTCTTTTAGAAGATACCCACTCTTTAGTATTGTGCAAGTAACAATATTTTGTAATGTAGCTGGCAGCTTACTGACCATTAGAAAATTATTTTTGACATTTTTATAACAATGCATGTATTTAGAACTCCTGCGTTATGCAGAATTGCTGATATACAGCTACCCAGGTGAAAGGCTAAAAGATGAACAATTGCTTTTGTTTTTGAAGTTTGTACAATTTGTGAAGAGGCATCATTGGTAGTGGACATGGGATAGAGAGAAGCGACATCCCACTCCAAGATTTAAAGGACAATGTAGTGAGTGGGACAAAGGTTCAGTCAGCGCTTATGTGAAAAATCAAACATGGCAGTGTACATAAGTAATTTGTATGCTGGCTGATATGTGGAGATGGGAGGCCTTCCTGCCTGGCCTAATCAATGATCAACAATTCAGGGAGAGACCTTGTCTCAGAAGTAAGATGGAGACTAAGGAAGATGCGCAATCCTAACTACAAACACACACACACATACCACAGGAGGTATTCACACAGACACGCATAGATCTAATCTACATGGGTAGTAGAAAAACAAGATCTGCTGAGTAAATTGGGAGAATGGGTACCTTGGGAGAGGGTTGAAGGGGAGGGGGGAGGCAAGGAAGAAAGCAGAGGAAAAATTTAGAGCTTAATAAGAATCAATAAAAAAGAAAAAATGTATATTTGCTCTGAATTCTTAACTGACAAAATAATAGCACTATTTAAGTAGATTTAAAGTAAACTTATAGTATATGAATTTTATTAAGTATTATAATGTTGGAGGCTGCTCATTTGTTCCTGGCTGTCCAGACTCGAAATAACCATATAGAAACTATATTAATTGCAATACTGTTTGGCTAATAGCTTAAGTGTATTTCTAGCTAACTCTTATATCTTAACCCATTTCCATTATTTTATACTTTACATGAGGCTCATGGTTTACTGGCAAGGTTCTGGCACATCTGTCTCTCGTGGCGGCTCCATAGCATCTCACTGTCTCCGCCTTTTTTCTCTCAGAGTTCAATTTAGTTTTCTCCACCTAGCTCTTTTCTGCCATGTTGCAGGCTAAAGTAGCTTCTTTAATTATTAACCAATAAAAGCAACACATATACAGGACTTCCCACACCATTATAAAGTCTAAATTGTGAGAGAAACTGACGAATTTTGCCACATATAAAATTATACCTCATTGGGGCTGGAGAGATGGCTCAGTGGTTAAGAGCACTGACTGCTCTTCCAGAGGTCCTGATTTCAATTCCCAGCAACCACATGGTGGCTCACAGCCATTTATAATGAGACCTGGCGCCCCCTTCTGGCATGCGGGCACACACGGAAGGCTGTACACATAATAAATAAATAAAAAAATTAAAAATTATACCTCATTAAATGATGACAGTACTGATAAAGAACACCTAATACGAAAGAGTTAAATAAATAAACTATGAGACTAAGAAATAATAGAGATATAAGCAAAGGCAAAATTTGCTAATTGATAATTCCTAGGGTCACTAGCTTTTCAATGCACACAATGCATTGATGCAACAAGAATAAACAGTGGGCATCCCTTTTATATGAAGTGTGCCTTTTCCTCTTATGCATGTCCTAAAGACAATCTATCATCTACCAATATCATCTAAGAGGATCATCTGATGCATGTCATCAATCTTTTATAACATGTACGCTTGCTCCTTTTATAATTGTGACTTTACAAAAAACTGTGGGGAGGTGTCGTTGAAGATATTCTACCTCCCTTCAGATTCCCGGACAGAATCATCGGGGAGCATTCTGGACTGGAATGCTGCACAATTCAGTGGTGACAAGCTTCCTTACAGACAGATATCATCTAACCATGGCCTACAATCAGATGCCCACACTGGGAAGAACAAATCAGAGAGCCGCTGCTCTGTAATCACAGACAGAAAGAAATGCATAAGTGAAATGACAGGCTATTAATTCTGTTTTGGAAAACATGAATAGAACTTTTGATGAAACCTAATTCTCTTTTTGGCTCTTCAGGGTAAATCATTTAAAATAAAAATAGATGAGTTATAGAACACTTGTTTCTCTCAGTATTTATTATCTGAGAGGAAGTTGATTTTAGTGAGGAGAGAGAATGCTGGAATGCTCACATGAATGCTTCCAAACAGCACAAGATTCCTTCTTTGATGCTTGGCTGAGCTCTAGATGTGAAAACTATTTGTTGTAATTTAAGTAAACTTCCAGTATATGAAATTTTAATTGGAAAGTTGTGATATTTCATTACCTGCTGTTGCACATCACTATCACTGCCAAATGAGGCTTAGTGAACACTCTGAGACACTTTCATACTTTCTACACTTTGTCTCCCACCCGAGTCAAATATAGCATTTAAGATAAACATCAGCTACCATAAGATATGAAAGACAGACTGAAATAGTATACAATTCATTGCTTCAATACCACTTACATAATTTAATAATTATACCAGAGGTTTTATTATGAAGTTCCGATGTAGGAGGTATTTCTGTTTATGTGTTGCTTCATTGGGTAATGAATAAAGAAACTGCCTTGGCCTTTTGATAGAGCAGAACTTAGTTAGGTGGGAAAAACAGAACTTAATGCTGGGAAGAAGGGCAGAGAGAGAGAAGCCATGGATCCTCTGCCTGGGACACCAGTTAGAATGTCTGGTAAGCCACTGCCACATGGCGATACACAGATTCATGGAGATGGGTTAAACTAATATGTAAGAGTTAGCCAATAAGAAGTTAGAGCTAATGGCCAAGCAGTGTTTTAATTAATACAGTTTCTGTATGGTTATTTCGGGTGTAAGCTAGCGGGGCGGCCAGGACAAACAAGCGGCACTCCTCCCTACAACAAAGTTCACTGTCAGTTTTTAAAAAGCCTTGTACCTGGTAAACTATGTATATTTCTGTGAATTAAAGGATGTGGGTATAGTAAGACATGAAAAAGAAAAGAAAAAAGTAAAAACATTTAAAAAAATAGCCCTTTCCATCTACAAAGGAAAGCCCCCTTTATTTGCAAATTCCTTCTCCCATTTGTTAGATAATAGCTTGACTTTTTACATATTCATGTTGTAAATTCTGTTTGGAAAAGAAAAACTAAAAAAAGGAAATGGCACAGAGGAAGAAATGTGTAAGTTACAATTTAATTAAGACTCATGTTTGCTATGGCTAAGTATGCTAGGACAGGGAAGTCATCAGGACAAGACTCCCTTCTTAATTACAGAGGATCTTCCTAAAGTGGCTAGTGAGAGTACAGGCTTCCTATGGGGAATCAACAAAGCCTGGTACATTCAGTTGAGACAAGATCAAGTCCCTCACCCCTGTATTAAGGCTGAACAAGGCATCCCACCTTACAAAATGGGCTTCTAAAAGTCATCTCATGCACTACTGGATAGATCCTAGTCCCAGTGCCATGGGTCCATCAGATCTGGCTACAAAACTGTTGCCCACATGCAGAGGGTCTGGTTCAGTACCATGTAGGTACCCCAGCTGTTGGTCTAGATAATTCTGTATAGAAGCAACACAGACAAAGTGTCCAGAACTTAAAGTGGTAGATTTTATAGTTTATGAGAAAGACTGTATTTTAGGAATGTAGCATAGAAGCCGTCACCAAACCAGGAAATATCACCCTCAGGTAGTATGACAAGAATAACTTAGAAAGGCAAACATTACAAGCACGTCTCTGAACTCCTCCCAAGACTCAGCCATTCTAATTAGATACTTGAATGGAGAAGTCATCATGACAATGATTAAGATGAAAAGTTCCTTCCATCCTAGGAGAGAGCAAGTCTTAATTTAGACTTCCCTTGATATTATCAAAATTTTCATAAACATATTTTTGGGCACTCTCATTTACATTTTGGTAAAATCATTTATTTTAATGCACTTATGCTCATGCTTTCAATTTTGTTTTTTTGAGATAGTCAGATCATGCAGCAAAGAAGACCTTAGAGAGAGGAATGTCGCTCAGAGAACCTCTAATACACTCCAGTTCCCAAGATAAATGCTCTTATGCCAGTCAAATAGATCAGCCATTGTTTTCCTTTCACACGTTCTCCATCAGGCATCTTTCAAAGCCTACAGAGGGTTATATCATACAGGTGTGTCTATCTAATGAGTTTGATAATAAGTTTTAATTAGTACAACTTCAAGTTTACATATCCCAAAGGAACACTATGAGTATTTGGCAAGTACTGCTTATAAATCATTTGAAGGACCCTTAGATAGAAAGATGTTGATTAAATAATAATGTGGGAGTGAAAATAATAATACACTCCTTTGTGTGTTGCCTAAATTGGAACTTTGAGCTGGAGGAAACATACAAGATGTGGATGTATAAAGAAGAAATATTGCCACATCCCCCTTTACATCAAAATAAAAATGAATGATCTATGAAATAAAGAACACAGACATGACCCAAAGCTGTGACTTTGAATACATTTATAATAGAGTACAGTTTCTATTCTTTAGATTAAGTCAGATAAAATTTGTTCTTTTTTTATTCTTCTTGGATAAAGAACTAAAGAATATAATCCTTTCTCTGGGTTAATATGTGGAAGCTAATTGGCAGATTTTTTTTCAACACAAATACTCAGTGTTGTTTAAGGACAAATGATGATTTTATAACTAATTCAAATTCTGTCAGTAGTACAATGAATGTATCTGAAATACTGGTAGAAACAGTTCTTTAGAAACCAAATAAACAAAAAGCTCCAAGGAACCTTCAAGCCCTAAAAGTCATACTCTTCCCTTCACTTATGGTTTTTCATTTTCTTGCAATATTAAAGGAAAGACAACACATGTCTCTGATTCTACTCTTCCCCTTTGACTCTACAGCAGAAGACAGAAGAATGGGATGCAAATTTGTTTTGTGAATGGCCTAAATCTCACTAATTTCTTTTTTGATCATTTGAATCCTACAATTTTGAAGATGCATCCAACTTCAAAGAACAATGAAAAATGAGTTCATTTCATAATTATGAAAAGTAAGCCAGGGCCTAGGGCTTTTATTATATTGAATAAGATTTTCAGCACTGAGAATATATATAAAAATTACATTAACTATCTACTTTTTGCTCAATTTTTTCAAGTTATTTTCTGTATTATCAAACTCATTCTGAGAAACTCTTTGATTTTTGTTGTTTATTTGATGTGTATGTTTCTGCAAGGATACAAACCTCAGAGAAAGATTTATATTACTTTTAGTTGTATGTATGTCTGTGTATCCATGTTAATATATATGCACATAATGCAGATGTCCTTAAAGAATAGGAGAGGACATTTTTTCTCTGCAGATGGAGTTACAGGTGGTTGTGAGCTACTTCACTTCTGTGCTGAGAACTGAGACTCAATTTCCTATGCTAGGACAGTACATGTTTCTTAACTGCTCAGTCATTTGGTCAGTCCCAGTAATATATGCCCTTAAGAGTATTATCTGGGTTTCTTTCTTTTATATATTCTCAGCACATGGCATTTACTTCCCATAAAATAAAAATTATTTTTTGGAGCAAATTGATTAAATAATCAAAATTCTGTCAGCCCCTTCCTACAAATGAGATTATTGTAGGAGAATATTTTTTGTCTTTTTATTATTATTTCTTCTTTTCCCCAATATTATAACCATACCACAATTTCCCCTTCCCTCTCTTTCCAGACTCTCTCCCATCTCCCCTCTCTGTCAGATACACTCCTCCTCTTTTTCTCTTCAGAAAAGGGCAGACACACGAGGAGCATCAATCAAATTGGATATCAAATTGCAATAAGACTAAGTACATCCCCTCATATCAAGATCCGACTAGGCAACTTAGTAGGAGGAAAAGGGTTCCAGTAGCAGGCAAAAGAGTCAGAGACTGCCACTACTCTCACAGTAAGGAGTCCCATAAGAACGACAAACTACAGAATCTTAACATATATGCAGAGAACCCTAGATGCTCACTGATTTGTCACTTCATCCTCTCTCATCCTCTTCAGGAGGTTCATGGAGCTCCACCTAATGTTTGGCTTGTGGGTCTCTGCGTCTGCTCCCATTAGTTGCTTGATAAAACCTCTCTGATGATTATTATTATTATTATTATTTTTGGTTTTTTGAGACAGGATTTCTCTGTGGCTCTGTAGACCAGGCTGGTCTCGAACTCACAGAGATCCACCTGCCTCTGCCTCCCAAGTGCTGGGATTAAAGGCGTGTGCCACCATTGCCCGGCTCTCTCTGATGATTATTATGCTAGGCTCCCATCTACAAGTATAACAGAGAATCATTTGCAATCATTTGATTGACTTATTATTATTATTATTATTATTATTATTATTATTATTATTATTACTGATTGCTGGTTGTGTTTGGTTCTATGTGAGGTCTCTAGGCTACTCAACCTCTGGCTCATGGCTCTCCCGGCAGTGTTAGGCCTGTGCTCACTCTTGTGACATGGGTCTCAAGTTGGACATATCATTCACCATGATCAAGTAGGCTCTATCCTAGAGATGCAGGATGGTGAACAAATGAAAATCTTTCAATGTAAAGCACCATATAAACAAACTGAAAGAAAAAAAAAAGATCATCTCATTAGATGCTGAAAAAAACTTTCACAAAATCCAATACCGCTTCCTGATAAAAGCCTTGTGGAGATCAGGGATACAAGAGACATAGCTAAACATAATAAAGGCAATTTACAGCAAGCATACAATTAATATCAAATTAAAAGGACAGATACTCAAAGCAAATCCATTAAAACCAGGAACAGGATAAGACTGTCCTCTTTCTCCATGTGTATTTAATATAGTTAGTACTTGAAGTTCTTGCTAAAGTAATAAGACAGAAGAGATTAAGAGGATACAAATTGGAAAGGAATAATTCAAAGTGTGGCTATTTGCAGATGGCACAGTTGTATGCCGTAAGTATAAGGGACCCAAAAATTTCTACCAGGGAACTCCTACAGCTGATAATCATCTTAGGAAGTAGCTGAATGCATGAGTAATAAAAAAAAAAAACAGCAACTTTCCTTTATACAAAGGTTGAACTGACCTAGGAAAAAAAATGAGGGAAACACACTCTTCACAATAGCCACAAATAACATAGAATGTCTTGGGGTAACACTAACTAAGCAAGTCGAAGTCCCTGGAAGAAAGAAATTGATGCAGGTATAGGTTTAGGTTTTGCTTGATTGAAGTCAGTGATACCTCATACCAACTAAGAAATGCCAACTCTGCTCAGGATGTCGTGCTAGCAAGTTTAAGTGGTCTGATGGAAGAAATATGTTACATGCCAGATCTTTCTCTTAGGATGTCCTTTGCCACTTGTTAAATGCATAACAATACACCAGGTATTGGTGTGAGAAAGGTTTATCAATTGACTTTGTAATACATGAGTACAAGAACTGTTTATAGAAATAAAATCAGTTTTTCTCTATATGATATCAGAGTAAAAGAAGAAAGCATGTTGTCAAAATTGGCAACATTAAAAAGTCATGAACTTACTTATGATCATTAATGCATTATAAAATATATCATATACCTTTCCTCAGATCTTAAAAATATGTGCCTGAATTCAAGGGTAACAGTGAAAAGAAAATTTCAGCAAGTCGAAATGAACACATTTGGAAAACAACAACCTAAAGTCTGTATTCATTTATTTAGTGTATGTCAATTAAAATGATTAATGTTGAGTTCTAGAATTTAAGATACATGTAATTGGAAAAGTCACTCAGTAATTCAGGCAACAAGAACAACACCCATCCCCATCCCCAAGTGCTGATGACATCAAGCCTCTAAATCCAGGGCCTCCAGACACACTGATACTTCTAGAATGAAGTCATTACAAGTGAATGGTGATGCCTATATGTTTTTCTTTGGGTTCACCTTATTTAGCTTCTCTAGGATCGGGAATTATAGGCTCAATGTCCTTTATTTATGGCTAGAAACAAATATGAGTGAGTACATCCCATGTTCCTCTTTTTGGGTCTGGCTTACCTCACTCAGGATAGTGTTTCCTATTTCCATCCATTTGTATGCAAAATTCAAGAAGTCCTTGTTTTTTACTGCTGAGTAGTACTCTAATATGTATATATTCCATACTTTCTTCATCCATTCTTCCATTGAAAGACCGGACTTGCTGAACATAGTGGACAATGAGGACAACTGAGAACTCAAGAACAATGGCAATGGGTTTTTGATCCTACTGTACGTACTGGCTTTGTGGGAGCCTAGGCAGTTTGGATGCTCACCATACTAGACCAGGATGGAGGTGGGTGGTCTTTGGACTTCCCACAGGTCAGGGAACCCTGATTGCTCTTCGGGCTGATAAGGGAGGGGGAGGGAAATGGGAGGCGGTGGGGGGGAGGAGGCAGAAATCTTTAATAAATAAATAAATTAAAAAAAAACAAGTGAATAGTGAACTCTTTCCAACTAGACCAGTAGTTCTCAACCTTCCTACTGTTGCAATCCTTTAACACAGTTCTAAATGTTGAGGTGACCAGCAACCAAAAATTTATTTTTGCTGCTACTTAATTGTAATTTGCTACTATATTATTTGTAATCTAAATATTTGTGTTTTCCCATGGTTTTAGATGACACCTCTGAAAGGAATGTTCGACCCCCAAGGGAGTAGTAACCCACTGAATGAGAACACTTGAGCTAGAAAGTTATTTTAACCAGAAATTTTCATAGAGCTGCTGTCATCTGAGTAATCCAATTACTTTGTGTCTGTTTTCATGGAAGTTCTTCTTTCTCAACTGTCTCTATGGGTGCCGGTTTTCAGTGGCATTGCAGTTAGAATGAGCATTTATGATACCAGCTTTGCAAACATCCTGGCAGGAGCATTCCCATCTGGGCTGTAATTAAATTTCAGTGAATTGCTCTAGTGAGAGCCTGTTTAAGCAAACACGGAAATAGCATTTAAGTCATTGCCTTCAAATGATGAAATTACACGCAAAACCATTAAGGTACATAATCCTGGATTAACCTCTGACTTTAAGATTAGCTTGCTCTTTGTATCTCAAATCAGTGTCTTACTTTATTTTTAAGTCCAAATGAATTAAAAATGATTTTGAATGGCATCCCCCGAGTTCATTGTAAAATTGTATTCTAATCCTATAATAGTATTAATTAAACCATGGGGAATTCAGTTCTTAAGACCAAAAACTATTGCGTGTTTTTTAATCAACAAAAAGATTAATGGGTAAAGAACTATGTGAAACACTGGTATATATAATGTATAATAAATATAAATATATTTATGTACAAGGGTTGACTCTAAAGAAAATCAGATAAAGAGATTATAACTTAATTATAATATTTCTCTTTTCCTCTTCTTTCTTTCAAACTCTTCCATATGCTCCTTTCCATTCTCCATCAAATTCTTGGCCTATTTTTTTTAAGTGATTGTGGTTGTATGGGTTTCTTTATGGGTTCTGTATTATAGCCAATAGTATGTTTATTCAGTTTTAAGCCATTGTATTGGGAATATGTTAGTTTAAGAACTGGGACTGTTACTTAAACTCTGGGATTGAAATGCCTAGTATTTTTTGTTTGCTATGGATTGCTTCAGTTTTTCTGAATCTTTGATGTTTCCATATGGGTTTAAGGCTTGCAAAAAAATCTGTGGTGAGCTTTGCAGTGAATCACTCATTTGACAATACAGCCATTTTAACAATATTAATTTGCTGATCCTTATGTATGGGAACTCTTTCCATCTTCTGATGACTAGTGTCTTCAATTTCTTTCTTTAGTGTGTTACAATTTTTATTGTGTAGACTTTTATTTCTTTGGATAGGTTTGTCTTGGTAATTTTATTTTTTTAAATGTTGTGAATGTTATTTTGTTACTGATGTATTTGGTAATATGTTCATTATTGGTATCTGGGAGAGATAGCTAGTTTTTGTATGTTGCTACTTTGCTATAGTGTTTGTTAGACTGAATCCCTTCTTGCTGGGATTTTTAGAGGTCTTCCTGTGTAGGATCCTGGCTTTCATCCCTTTTCTTTCCCATATGTGATATTGAAAGTCCTTCTCTATATATGTTGCTTTTATTGGTTAATGAATAAAGAAGCTTCTTGGTCCTATGACAGAGCAGCGTAGACCTATGTGGGAAACTAAACTGAATGCTGGGAGAGAGTACGCAGAGTCAGGGAGATGCCATGTAGCCATCAGAGAAGAAAGACGAGAGCCATCAGCTGTAACTTTGCTGGTAGGCCACAAGCCTTGTAATAAAATATGAAATAATAGAAATGGGTTAATTTAAGATGTGAGAGTTATCTAGAAATATGCTCAAGCTATTGGCTAAATAGTATTGCAAATAATATCGATTCTGAGTGATTATTTTGGGTTTGGGCAGCTGGGAATGAATGAGCAGCCTCAGCCAACAGATTGGTATGGCAACATGTGCCAGCAAAAGCCACATAAAGCCTGAGAGAGCTTGGGAAGGAATTCTAGACACAAATAAAACCAAAGTTTAGCCACATTTTTTTTTCTGGATGGGCTGTTTGCTAGCGATGAGCAGAAGTGCTATGGCTCCTTTAAGAGAGTCCTTTCAGTATAAGCAAGTAGAGATACACCCCAGTGTCACTATCAGTGACCCCTCAGTCTTCCTCAGCTGTCAACCCCCTTCAGAGGGGCTTGGTTGTTGCCATCCCCATTCACTCCCAGTCCAGTTGGAGTTGGTGAGCTCCCATTAGCTCAAGCAAACTGTCTCAGTGGATGATCCTCTCATGGTCTTGAATTCCTTGCTTATACTCTCACTCCTTCCACTCTTCAACTGGAGCTTGGGAGCTCAGTCCAGTGCTCCAATGTGGGTCATTGCCTCTGTTCCCATCTGTTGTTGGACAAAGGTTCTGTGGTGATATTTAAGTAAGGTCTGTTCAGCCACCCTTTCCTCTATCGCTTAGGGTCTTAGCTGGGGTCATTCCTGTGGGTTCTTGGGAATTTCTCTAGAGCCAGGTTTCTTGCTAACTCCATAATGGATCCCTCAATCAAGATATATCTTTCCTTGCTCTCATATTTGTCCTTCCTCCATCTCAACTATCCCATTCCCTCAAATTCTCTTCAATCCCCCTTCTCCCTTTCTTCTACCCCCACCCTCTTCTCTTAAATTTTTGTCTGATTCCAATTTCCAGGTGGGTCTACATATGTTTTTCTTTGGGTTCACCTTATTACTTAGGTTCATTGCCCTTTGTTTATGACTAGTATCCACTTATGAGTGAGTTCATACTATATTTGTTTTTTTTGGGGGGGTCTGGGTTACCTCACTCAGGAAATGTTTTCTAATTCCATCCATTTGCATGCAAAATTCAAGATGTCATTATTTTTTACCGCTGAGTAGTACTCTAATGTCTAGATGTGCCACACTTTCTTTATCCATTCTTCAATTGAAGGGCATCTAGCTTGTTTCCAAGTTCTGGCTATTACAAATAATGCTGCTATATACTGGCTTCATGGGATCCTATTCTCTTTGGATGTAAACCTTGCTCAACCTAGATGTAGTAGGGAGGGCCTTGGACTTTCCACAGGGCGGGGTGCATGGAACTCCCTTAGGGTTAGAGGAGTAGGGGGTAGGGTCTGTGGAGGGAGAGGGAGGGGACTAGGAGGAGGGGAGGAAGTGGGAATTTGAATTTGTATTGTTTTAAGTAATAAAAATAGAAAAAAAATTAGTTGAAGAAAAAAAAGAGAGAGTTCTTTCTGATTCAGAATTAGCAGCAAAAACAATGCAGCATCAGCTTCCTGGACCATGCTGCCAACACGAACTCTGGTTCTTTCAGGTAACTGAGCACTTGAATGGGGTTTGTGGCAGCATGCTGCAATTTACTTGGTGGCAGCATGGGCCAACTGGTTACCAGAGTGGTAAGGAGAATGGCTCCAAATCGACAGTCTCAGAGGCAGTGAACAGACATCTGCCATGTTGGACTTGGTGGAACAAGAGGCAGGACCACAGAGTTCTTCCTATTTAGACAGAAAAGTGGAGATGATATGGGAAGTCCTTCTGTGTATGTGTTGTTTTTATTGATTAATGAATAAAGAAATTACTTGGGCCTATGACAGGGCAGAGTAGAACTAGGTGTGAAAACTGAACTGAATGTTGGGAGAGAGTAGACAGAGTTATGGAGATGCCATATAGCTGCCAGGGGAGAAAGACATGAGCTGTCAGCTGGAACCTTATCCTTGGGCTATGAGCCTCATGTTAATATATATATATATATATATATATATATATATATATATGGGTTGATTTAAGATTTAAGAGCTACCTAGAAACACCCATAAGATACTGGCCAAACAGTATCGCGAATAATACAGTTTCTGAGTGATTATTTTGGGTCTCGGCAGCAGGGAATGAATGAGCAGCCTCTACCAATAGACACATGTGCCACTGTATTTCTTTATCTTGTCTTATTGCTTTAGCTATGAATTCAAACCAGAAAGTCTTATGTAAAATAAGAATATCAACAGATACTGAATGTATTTTAGTGTGTGTGTGTGCCTATGTGTGTGTATTGTGCACACACAAGTCACAGAACATGAGTGGAGTTCAGAGTACATCTTTTGGGAGGGGGTTCTCAGATTCCCCAAGGGACCTGGGATAGCACAACCCATCCTCAAAACTTACCCCTAGTGGCTTATGTCTTCTGGCATATCTCTCCCTCTTAAAGGTTCCATGACTTTTCCAAATAGGGCTGCCAGTTTTGGACAAATGTCAGGATAAATAATGAACTTGTAGGAATGCTTCTCATCTGAACCTCAGGACTATGAGTTAGTGCAATAAAGTAGGTTGCAATATGATAACCTAAATTTCTTCATATATGAGATTTAATGTGGATGTGTGAGACAGGGGCATTACAGGAAGACTTCATGGTAATAAACTTCCATTGAATCATCATTTTGAATAGTTGTAGTGAATTTGAGAACAAATATCAAAGATAACTATGATATTAACCTTTACTATGCTAATTTTCTTTCTTTTCCTTTTTAATTAAGAACATTTTAGCACAATCTTTTCTCATTTTACATAGATATCCCTGTTCTCACTCCCTCCATTTCTCCCACTTCCCCCACCTTCTCTCCACCTTACCCCCTATCTACTCCTCAGAAAAAGTAAGGTTTCTCATGGGGAGTCAACCTATGTTTGCTTTATATGGCACTGTTTACTTCTCCCTTTCTGCTCAGAAGTTATTTTTCTTGTCAATTTTGTTAAGGAATGAATTTATATAATAAATATATTCATTCAACCTGCACACTCTGGGAAGTCCATTCAGTTGTGCATGCACACCAACAAAAATCCCCACTGCAATCAAGAAGAGAACATTTACATTGCCCTCCAAAGTCCCCATATTCCTTAACAATTTAACTTTCTCTCTGAATATCTTGCCCTAGGCAACAACTAATTTGTTCTGTGTAACTGGAGAACAATTTTGCATTTTAGATTGTATCAGTATGTGCTGTGTTTTCCTCTTGCTACTTTTACTTAATGTAATGTTTGTTGGAATTTCTCCATAGTGTTGTGGATGACAATAATTCATTTTATGGTTAATATAAATATGTCACTGTCAGGACACACTACTGCACACATATACACATACCCACAGAGGTGCACACACACACAGGCACACACATACATACACACACACACACACACGGTTTTGTATATCTCCTCACCTGTTGATTGGCAATCATGCTTTCAGTTTGGGTAGATTTTAAAATGCTTTTATTAGCATTCATGAAACATTTTGGGCAAGAACACATCAATTTCATTTAGTTAGAGGACTAAATTCAAAATTAAACAACCTGCTTAACATTGCTAAGTTATATTTCCCCTATTAACACTGTAAGTTCCGGAAACTTTTGCCTCCTATATAGCAGGACAAATCTTTCATGAAGAGTTCATGATAAATTTTTGTGATCATTTCTTGACTGAATTAAATTTGAAATTTAAAATTATTCAAGGAAAGTCAGTGGGAGCTCATCAGTATAAATAACAGAAATTGAAAAGGGAAATGCCAAATAAATGATATTCATAATATCTAGGTAGTGAGGCGTCTCTAGCAAAAAGAAGATGCTGAAGCTCTGCCGCTGAGTGCTCAGTCGTGTATATGTGATGCTTTTGAGAACTCTAACAGCAATATTTACCAATGAAATTGAGGCAAGACAGAATGTGAAGGGGCCAACAGAAGGATGTGATCTTTTTAATTGAGTAGAAAGAAATCTCAGGGTATATTAAATAATTAAATTGATCAGTTAATATAGTTTTTTTGGTATTATACATTGTTAATCATTCCCGTAAAAATCTTTAGAGAAAATGTAAAATATTCAAGGAGATAGGTTCAAGATGTTTAAAATTGCAGTGAGTATTAACATAGAAACTGATAAGTACATCTTGATTCAGATTTCAGTGTGTTATCAACTTATAGTATATACCCTAATCACTTTTCTCACTTATATATGAAACAGTTCTGATTGTTATGAGGAGAATGGTACAACATGAAAATAATACTTCTTCATGCAAAATATGTAGAACCTAACTGGGATTGCTAAAAAAAAAATGAAGTTAACAGAAAAAAATACATACAGGTTGTCCACTCAGCCCGGAGTTCAACATTAGGATACATGCCTGCTTGATGGCTCCCCCTTCTGAAGAACTGAGATTAGTAACATAAGAAACACTTCTTTAAAAGTCATCAGGGTTTTTTTTTTTTAAATTTCTGTTGCTTCTGTGTTCTATTCTCATGTTCTATAGATTACAGCTCTGAGAATTCAAACTCCCCAGCAGGAAGGATTTTGTTGGTTCATTTCTATATGCTCAGCATCTAGACTAATGCTGAGTTCTAGTTGGGGTCTGATGGATACTAAGGTTTTCTTTGCTTTTCTTTCAAGTGATGACTGAAGTTAAGGGTGCTTCAGGCTTTGCTGTCTTTTAAGAAACTGCAGCAACCAAGTGTTTAATGTTTCTCATTCATCCTCACTGTCAAACAAACATTACCAAACAAATAATACACACTCAACTGCACATTCCTGAATGTTCATTAGAAGAAAGGTGATTTGCACATTTACCTCTCAGGAACTATACCACAATACAGCTGCCAATCTGTTTGAAGCGCTCCAGGGTGATACTCACACTGGCATTTATTCAAGATTGACTGTGTGTTCAACCTTGGGCAGAGTTGTATAATCATTACTATTCTTATCATGTAGAACTGAGCACTGGGGCTGCTTCTTTTCCGACATGTTTCTCATGAACAAGAGGCAATAAATTCTCAGTTACTTGATTTCATTCTGGGAAAAGGCATTTCATGGCAGTGAGGGGTTTGGGAAATGTTCAGTGGGTAAATGAATGGACCGATGATAAGAAATATTTATAGGGGCAAGATTTTCAGAAAACTGAGAAACGCCTGGTTTTTTCTTTCTGAAATAATACTTTTTAATGTTTCTTTGTCAGTAAAAGGGTTTTGTAAACTATACAAAGTCAAAGACTTCCATGTGAAGTATTCAAAATTCACTGAGAATAACTTAGCAAATAAAATTATTATTTTAGTATTTAGTAATAATAAAATAGTATTATTTTCATGTTGTACCATGGTTTTGAGGACATAAGAAAATGCAGGTTACTCTAACCTAATCAAAGTTTTTAACTTAAAAACAAACAAGCACATGCATAATCTAGTATTCTATAATATGCAAAAGGGTTGGTGAGATGGCTCAGAGGTTAAAGGACTTATTACACAAGAATGAGGACCTAAATTTGATCCCCAGAATCCATGGAAATGGAGAAGGGAGACAGAAACAGCACAGAAATTGTTCTTCTCACCGCTACAAGAGTATTGTGATATAATGACTGCACGCGTGTACACACACACACACACACGGAGGTGGAGGGACTATTAGGGCTGACCCTATTGCTCAGAAGGTAAATGTACTTGACATCAAATCATCAGAAAACACATGTTGGATGGAAAAATCTGACTTCTTCAAGTTGACCTCTGACCTCCACATACACGTGTGTACATGAGCCATACTTATACATGCACATGTACACAAACACATAATGAATTTAATCAAATAAACAAAGCAATAAGTGGGCTTTGTAAGACTAAGCGTGTTTGCAGATTAAAGTCAATAACAGACAATATTAAAAAAAAAACAGGCTCAACCAGATACCTCAGATTTTGAGACAAATCTCTCCACAGATTGACTATTCTTTCCTTTGTTCAAGATATAACATCATCTCAGTTAACTGAAACTGTCATTATCTCCCTTAAAGGGTATATGTATTTCAACTTGGATTTTGTTAAAATTTAAAAAATCATTAAAACCACTATTGTTTTCTTTTGTAGTGTATAGTGATTTCTCCATGGAATATAATTTATTGCAACATTTTTATTTATGGGAAATATGTTCTTTGATGGTAGTCATCTCATTTACCTTCATGCATTTCACCCCTCTTGTTTTTATTTATCTTCTCTCATGTCTTTCTTTTTTGATTCCAAGGAACATTACTGTTTTAATTTTCAGAACACATGTTATAAATATTTGTCATTTAATATACTTAATAAATATTAACAAAATTTGATACAGCACTATGACAGCTTGAGAAGTCTAATTTAATGCATAGAATTGAGTAATATAATTTTGTGATTTTAAGTTAAAATCTGATTGTTTCTTTACATTGTAGAATATTGAAGATACACATAGTTATAGGAATTACAAAGTTCATTTAGTTTTTGATAACCATCTAGTAAAATGACTTAGAAGGCTTCATTCACCATCACACAATAAAACTACTGAGACAAGGAAATTCATATTATTAAATATACAAGTGTGATTGAAATATTTGATAGTGATTAATTAAATGTATAAACAGAGCCATAATTATTCATTGGTCTTTTGAAAGCAATTATCTGAAATTTGCAGGTTTAAAAATAGAAAGTTATAGAATAAGCCAATGTCAGAGATTTGCAAATAGGCTCCTGAACTTGTAACTGTAAAGAATAATAATGAATTTTTAATACCAAACAGAATTTTGAATAGGCTTTTGAATTAATACACAAAAAGTCTCAACCTAACATTAATTTATGTGTTGCTACTTTATGGGATATTAGAGTTTTATTTATCAGTTGTAAATGCAGATTACTTATTTGATGCCCATTGAATAAAATATTATAAGTAAATAGTGTACAATGACAATCATACTTGTAGATATCACTTTGGTGCTAGGAAAAGGACTAGAGATATTAAGAATATGTTTGTCAGTATATGAGCATTTCCTGAGTTATGCGGTATATCCTGGACAGGTCCCAGATGGTGGCTAATTCAATATGTTTTTGGTAAAAATTATAGAAGCATAGAAATATGATCCTGAATTGCAATGGCAGACCCTGGATGCTGCCATCAAAGGTTTAGACAAATCCGCATAAAGTGAAGGTGTCCTGGAGAAGACTGGAAAACTGACAGATGATTATTGATTTCAGAAGACTACCAGATGACACTCCATCTACCAAATGAAGATACATAGTGCTCTGGTTAGAGACCCTGGTATCATTGAGAAGAAACTACCATCTCTGTGATCCAGAAACAATAGTCAACTGGTTATTGATGACAAGATCCTGTCAGACCCCTGGCAAGTCTTAAATATGAACAGCAAGAAGTATGGCATACCTTTATGGGTATAAAGATTGGACTGATGAAAAAACCTATCAATATAAACGATAAAACATAGAATCAGATACAAGGAAAAGATTGGTCAATGAGGAATTAATGTTTAAAAGTAAAATTTGCTTAATGAATCATTGTGACAGTGAAATGGCAATAGCCTTTAGTAGTTTTCAGAACCGAGCTTGAGGTCAGACCCAGCAATTATCCAGTGGAGGACAACCTGAGATTCCTGTGGAAAGAACATGAAAAAATGAAGGCAACTACACACACTATTGATCCACTGCATCCTCGCCTTACAGACCTGCAGCTGTCACCGTAGAAGTAATATGTGAAGGAGAGAGCTTTACCTAGATCAAGCAGTGGTCACTGGGCAGCATCATAAGCCGATTCTGACATTCATCGACCTGAAGTAGCATCATTCAATCTCCTCTGACAAATTGCATAGGTGAGCACAGATTCGAAAGGCTTATTACCAAGGACTTTGGCACTGTAGGTATCCTAGGTATGTGAACCAATGATGTGGTTATTGCTCTGGTTCCTGGGATAGAGCTGAAATATACTTTCTTGACACTGGTAGAAATGGTTTCTTGACCAATAGAGCATGAACTGTTGAAAACCAAAATCCCCCATGTGGATTAAGTTGAGCATAGGCTACCTGAGACTGCGTGCTTTTTTTTTTTTTCTTGATAGACATACAGCCTTTAAATCTGTTTGTTCTGCACGCCACATGAATTCTTTTGTACTTCAAACCACGGTTGTGGTTTCCTCTAGAAAATTTGACTGCTAATCTTAGATGAGTCATTATATTTACATTAACCTTTGACTGTTTCATGCCAGACATCTTGAATCAGATATCCTAGGAGAGCATTATATATTTTTTTGAAAAGTTGACCGAATATTTTATTGGGAATACTAGAAAAATTTCAGAGGGGCTGGAGAGATGTCTCAGCAGTTACAATGGCTTGGGGATTGGCTAGTCTTCCAAATGACCTGGGTTCTATTCCCAGCACCCACATGGCAGTTCACAACCGTCTGTGATTCTGGTTCCAAGGAACCTGGCATCCTCAAATAGACATACGTCAGACAAAAACCCCAATGTACATAAAAAATAAATCTTAAAAAAATGGATGTGGAATTTAGTATGCTATCAATGGCCTCAGTACCCAGTATGTATTGACAAGTAAAATATTGTATCTAGAAAAATTTCAGGTAGTTACTGAAATGAATCTTTTTCAGATTTATTTCAGGAATCTCTGTTTAGAAGCCTAAAGGTGATTTCTTATGATATCTGATATCTAGAATTTATTTATTTTTAAATATTCATTAGTTTTTTGAGGGTTTAATTTTTTTTTTATGTTCACCCCTTCTCTCAAGTGTTCCTAGATCTCCTCTCTTCTTTACTCACCTAACTTTGTCACCAAAAAGTAAAAAAATCTTACCAAGACTGATTTGTGATGTTCAAATGTTGCTGGGTATGTGGCTTTCCACTGGAGGGTGGTCAGCTCACCTGAGGCTACATTCTTAGAGAAAATTGTCTCTCCTTCCAGAAGTTATAAATTACCAATTGTTCCTTACTACAGCTTGGGCTTACACATGTTTTGTTTATGCTGTTGCATTCACTGTGAGTTCATCATATGTGCAGCTGCCCTGAAGTGTCTGGAAGAAAGTATTTCCTTGTATTCCTCTGTTGCTCTTGCCTTTTACACTTTTATTTATTTATTTATTTATTTTGGTTTTTCGAGACAGGGTTTCTCTGTGGCTTTGGAGTCTGTCCTGGAACTAGCTCTGTAGACCAGGCTGGTCTCTAACTCACAGAGATCCACCTGCCTCTGCCTCCTGAGTGCTGGGATTAAAGGCGTGCGCCACCATCGCCCGGCTGCCTTTTACACTTTTTTTTCTTTTTCTTTTTGGTTTGAGACAGGGTTTCTCTGCAGCTTTGGAGTCTGTCCTGGAACTAGCTCTTGTAGTCCAGGATGGCCTTGAACTCACAGAGATCTGTCTGCCTCTCCCTCCTGAGTACTGGGATTAAAGGCATGCATCACCACCTCCTGGCTCTTACACTTTTTTTCTGACCCTTCTTCTGCAATGATTCCTAAGCCTTAAGAAGGGGACTATGGTATATATGTTCAATGAGGGCTGAGCATTCCGAAATCTTATTTATTGTACCATAGTCAGTGGTGGATCTCAGTGTTAATCATGAACTACTGCAAATAGAAGCTTATCAGATGTGACTGAGAAATTCTCTCTCTCTCTCTCTCTCTCTCTTTCTCTCTCTCTCTCTCTCTCTCTTTCTCTCTCTCTCTCTCTTTCTCTCTGTGTGTGTGTGTGTGTATCCACTTGTCAGGAAGTGCATGTGTTCAGAGGAAAGTTGTGTCAGTCGGATCTCTCATCCCACCAGGTGGGTTCAGAAGACTGAACTCAGATATTAAGCTTGACAGTGGTGTCTTTACTCTCTGAGCTCTCTCACTAGCCCTGTAATAGTGAATTTGGTATTGAAAATGATTCCTATGTCTATAAGTCTTACTGAGTTTTCTTGAAAAAATACAGAAGACAACTTTATTCCTAAACTTCACTAAGGTGAGAAGTTTTACTTTAATTGTGTTATGAATCGAGTGCTAATTTTCATAATCTCTTCCCAATGTTCTATGTCATAGCATTCTTTCTCCAATTTTATAACACAATTAACTAAATTCTTCTTCAAGCTTTAATATTTTATTTTCTTAATGTATTTTACCATGCTATATATTACTGGGTATTTTGTATAGTTTAAAAGATTATTTTCATATGTTTAATAAATTTATAAATGGGCATATTTTATGTTATCACTCATATTTCTTCAGTATTGTGATTAAACTGAAAGAATTTTAACATAATTAATAAAGAGAAGATAAAGAGAGAGAGGGAGGAGGAGAAAGAGGAGAAGGGTGGCTGTAATGGAGAAAAGAAATTGACAGTTCTTTGTGGGAAACTATGGTATGGACTCATGCCAGTATCACTGAAGTATAGATAGCTGATGATAGGTGATTTAGTTTACTTTTTCCATACAGAGTCATTTGATGACATAAAATTAAAAATTGTAATGACTCTCTCCCTAGCAATTTGAAGGCGAGAGAGAGAGAGAGAGAGAGAGAGAGAGAGAGAGAGAGAGAGAGACTACTCTGATATAGATATGATTTCTTTTCCCACCCACTGAAGCATTGGATCTCTTATTAAGAACACCTGTGAACAATAAAAATGAATAAAAATAACTGTCTTTCACAACTGCTTAGTTAGAAGCACATGATTGGCATATTATAAAATCTATTTTTATGATACAAGTGATCCACATAATTCTGGAAGCTAAGGCAGAAATCTTTTGGGATGTTGTGGTCTCAATTTATAATCTTGTTTCTATGTAATATTTACATTTGAATGTCTACAGTCACAATTCAGAGGCTTTTTACAAGTAGAATTTTGATTTCCACAGTGAACAAAACCACCACACCTTTCCTGTTGCACCTAATTTCTTTCCACTGGTGTCACTGTTAATATTTCCATGAGATATCAAAGTTGGCAGGTCGAATGACTAAACAGACAAGACAAACAACAGAAATAAGAACAGAGAACAGAAGGAGGGAGAAAGGAGAAAGACTGGTAAAAGTGAACACGCAGAAGGAATGATACTGCTATCAGAAGGCCATGAGACTCCAGCTTCAGAGTTAACCAAAGTAGAGCCACAAATACAAAGATCCTGCAGGTAAGTGAACTCCACTGGGATTGTAATGACTGGCTTCTCTCTCAGGGACTAAACTGATGACTGCAATAGAAATATAAACTGGTTATATAGGATTAGCTGGTATGCTCTGAGATAAATATGTCTTTCTTTTGGGTGTATCCTGTATATAGTATTGTAAATTAATTTCTATTCTTCTTTTTGTGTATTTTTAGTTAATAAACATTATTAGAAAAAATGGACAGTAGTCACATATTGCTCCTTTTGAGTTTGATTGTGATAAAGGGTTAGATAGATTTTACATTATTCAGATAACCTTGATCTCTTTAGTAAAAAATTAAATAAAATATTTTTCATCCATTGAAGAAAATACTGTGGAGTGTATTTAGAGATAATGCTAACTGCATTTGGTTGTCTTGGAAACTGAAATGTTAAAATAATGATGAAGTGATTGCCAAAAATCAACTTGCACGCAGTTGTTATGGTAACTACTCATTTCTATAATTTTTTTCTCCAAATTAACAAGCTGAAATCATGAAATTGTTGCTGTGATTCATTTTGTATTAATGTTTTTCATGTCAAGGACAAGCACGTTATCTTGAAAATGACTTATACTTAATTTAAAGAGATTTTTAAACATGGGAGTATTTGTGTGTATTATTGTTGTTTATGTAAGTATTAGTTTATACACAAAGAAAGATGCAGATGTACATATATATTTTGACTCTTTCAAGCCAATGTTTTCTTAAGCTTCCTTGGCAGCTAAATGGGCAGCAAATAAGGACAGTCTAATGTGCTAAATGGCAAGATGAATGGATGAACAAATGAGTGATAATTAGTATTTATTAAGAGCAATAGACAAAGATTTGTTTTCCGTTTTCTCATATAGGTTTAATCTTTCTGTCTTATTTTTATATTTTTTTTGAGAAAAGACTAGGCTATTGGCTCAAGCTTGTGATTCTCTTGCCTTAGTCTCCCAAGAGAGCAAAGTATAGGAGTATATCACTAATGCATCTATATAAATTTCACTTTTGAAAGATGCTGATTGTAACACAGAGATAGAAATTATGGCAGATAAGCAGATAAGCTTGTCTCCTAGAATAAGAGAGAATAAACAAATGATCATAAACCAGAGCATCCCACATATCTATAGGTATATCAAAGGAATGTGGAGAACACAGTGCCCTAAATACAATATGATTAAGGTAAGACAACTTATATCATTTCTTTGTTCCCAGCTTCAAATCATAGTGTAACTATGAGAAAAACAGCAGGCAAATGCTAATAGATGTTGTTTCATAATACACATGATGGGATAGGAGGCAGTATGTAAAATCATGGACATACACGAAATGTATGGGGCTTATTTAACAGTGCACTGATAATGGTTCATTGATCCTGACAAATGTACAACTATCTACTGAGAAGTTACACACCATAAGTGCTCCACTGTATCTACAATTTTTTCAAAAATCTTAAGTCATTACAAAATAAAATGTTTGTCAAAATCAAATATTCAAAGAACAAAGAAATATTCTCTTTCCATAGTGTAAGTATACTGTCTTTTGTAATTGATTTTCTGCTTCATATCCATTTAATATGGATTTTACCAAAAAACTGTAATTGTACAATGGATAATTTGCTTTAGGGTTGAGTTCCAATCTAGTTCTATATCTAATATAAGTCTTTGTTTAAGTAGAGCTTTAACAAGTAATAAAATGATTGGAAATACTGTAAACCAGAGAGTATTTCTTATGCCAAAGTAAAGATACTTGTAAGTATCATTTTTATTTAATGGTAGATGTAGCTTATTTTACTGTGTTGAGAGATGTGTCAAGGTTGTTCTGGATACCTCACAGACTGAGTGCTTATCCTCCTTCAAATCTATGGAAGTATTTATGATTGTGCCTGCCTTTAGTTTCTTTCCTCCAGCAAAGGAGAAATGCCATGATCAAGGCTACTTATGGAAGGAAGAGTTAATTGGGGGCTTACAGTTTTAGATGGAAAGCCCATAACCATCATTACTAGTAAGGAGGTAAGCATGGTGCTTGAGCAGTGGATGATAACTTAAATGTTGAAAGGAAGATAAGGTACAACACACATACACACACACACACACACAGAGAGAGAGAGAGAGACAGAGAGAGAGAGACAGAGAGACAGAGACAGAGAGAGACAGAGAAAGGCAGAGACATACAGAGAGAGAGAGCCCACTGCATTGGTGGAATGGTGTGGGCATTTAAAAGCTCAAAGCCCATTTCTAAGACATAACTACTACATAAGGTCATATCTCCAAAATCCTCCCAAACAACTCTACCAACTGCGGGAAGAAGCATTCCAATATGTTAACCTATGGGGGCCTTTCTCATGTAAACCACCATAGCGTCCTCACTCTATTGTTTAAATATGTACTTTTGAATTTCTCTTTCTTGGAAAATTCCTTTTAAATATATGCATATGAGAGATTATAGTAACCACAAATAAAGACATTAGATGCAGTATTTTCATACTTCACATAGTCTAAAAAAGGTTGAATTTAGTTAAGTGCATCTACATGGAAAATATATTAAAGTTTATAGACACTAACATTGTTCTGTTTATATAGAACATATATACACACATATATGTGTATGTATGTATGTGTGTGTAAGTGTATATTCTTTTTATAAACTAGTATCAAGGTTAATATCTTTGGAAAAACCACACTGGAAAAATTTATGAGCTATGTAGAATTCTAGAGGCTTTAAGAGGGAGTCAGGTGCCAAAAGTCAGACTTCCACAAGTGTCTGCAGAAGGACACTGAAGCTGATGGTGCATGGAAATCATCCAGGAGATCAGTCACACTTTCACTGGTATTTATATTTTTGTCGTATTTGCGTTTCAGAATTTCCAACATTGTCTGTCTCTCACTCATTCTCCTTTATAAGTTCATTTCATGTTGCAAAACAAAAGTTGGATTTTTATCACCAAAGTCAGGTGGGGTCAAACATAACTGTTGGTTTGCATTTAGTACCTGTTGCAGTGTGGGGAGTCTAGGTTTCCTTATTTAACAAACCAGGGTTTTTATGCTTGGCCACACATTTGTTTGGAGAGCAAGGAGAAAAATGGATGTGATAGTTGTTTCAACTGTAATCACCTATGTGAATTAAAGAGTTATCCCTGATACTATAGAGAGAGGCAAGTTGTACAAACACAAGGAATATTTAATTGTACTGCAGCAGTCTCAGTAAAAATGTTTAAAACCTGTAAGAGAACCAGCTTGCTTGCAACATGAAACATGGCCCTTCCTCAGCCGGATCTTTTAAAACTCATTTTACTCAAGTTAGAATCACCATGAGGAATATTTTGGGGGGTTGCTTTCTAGTTATAGCAACAAAACCTGGGTATATTGGAAGGCTATGGGCAGACAAAATCAAAGCAGAGTCCCATTCTTTGGAAGTAAAAACATAATGACAGGAACTCACAATGATCACAGGGTGCTGCAAAGTGTGTGGATGTACAGAGCTTTGACAGACAGTTGCCTTTACAAACCCAACTCTTCTAAATTTTTGTCCAAGAGAATGTTTAGTTTTTCTTTCCTTCATGACAAAATTCTAAGTCAACAGTCTGCTATTTCTATGCAACTTTTCATTCAGATAGCACCCTGATATTCCCCTTCAATATTGTCTATGAGTAATTAGAAACAAAAAGACTGATAGAGCAAGGTTTCTGGATGTTTCTGAAGCTGATACATCCAA
The DNA here is from genome assembly GCA_025134845.1 of Neodon shergylaensis. Classification (NCBI taxonomy): domain Eukaryota; kingdom Metazoa; phylum Chordata; class Mammalia; order Rodentia; family Cricetidae; genus Neodon; species Neodon shergylaensis. The sequence goes on from JABTXL010007333.1 coordinate 4,497,276, forward strand.
GATTCAAAGTGGTGTTGTCGAAGGTTCAGTCTTGGGAGACTGAGTTGAAAGAACAGGTGCGATAAACCAGTACCACCCATGTAAAAATGTCAGACACTTGGAGGCAAAGAGAGTTGAGAGTGAAGATAAGTGGTTCTTAGGATCATGCACAGGGGAAAGAGAGGATAGAGACAGAGTGTATGTCATCTACTCCAGGTTTATTTTACTTTAATTATCTTCTAAATTACTTTTGAATCATGTTTTTTATAGGTCAAGGTATTGTTTTCAGATCGGTGGATTGGAAAATCTATCCCACACTTCTGGTTCAAATATTATTCCCCGTGCCAAACAGAAGGTAGAAACAAAAACATGTTTCTATTGTTATACCATGATCTAATTTTAAAACAAACAATCCCTTGTTTCTTCTTACACTTTCCTAAATCATGAGTTCTGTTTATAGCCTTATTATAGAATGCATTGTATTGAGAACCCTAACTGGTGAATTGGAAACTGTAACTAATGCACACTGAGGAAACATATTTGTTTGAGAATGGGGAAAAATAAATGTTACTGAAATAATGCTGGAAGAAACATAGTGATTTCAACCAGCAGCCTCTGCCTGTGCTCCCAGGTTTGGTAGTTCTCCAAGGTTTGGTAGTGACCCTCCTGCTCTCCTTAGAGCACCTCCACGTTATCATTATTTTAATTTATTTGAGACAGGGTTTCTCTTTATAACTCTCTCTGGTTGTCCTAGTCTGTACCACTACCACCGGTGAGTCTCCACGTTCTTATGATGTGCCTCTTACTTCACCTTCTAGAAAATGATGCTGTTACCTACTCTAGGTTCTTAGCTGCCACAGGTCCTGTAATTCTTGCATCAATCTTTTAATGCAAGTGCAAAGATAAAATCAAAGTGACTGTAGGCAACTTATAAGAGCATACATTTGATCTTCAAAGCCACATGGAAATGGGCATCAATAAAGTGAATGTCAAAGTGTCTGTTGCTAGAGTGAAACAAGACAAACACTGTGGCACACGGACTTCCTTTGCCTTTATGCTTCTTTTTTAATTATCAAATTCAGCTGGAATTTATTGAATAAATTGCTCATTTTATTCAAATACATTTAAAGACATGAAATTTATCAATTTTGAGAATATTTCAATAGAGTCACTAGTTGTCCCTAGTTTCTCCTTCAATGTCTGTGATGAAAGTCCTATTCTTAAGTCTGCATGGTTTCTGGGTACCTTTATCTGTTTCCTAGACAAACTTAAGTACCTATATAGGCTTTGCCATGAAACTAAATGAGTCTTTAGGTTTTTGGCACTTCATAATTCATATTAACACAGAATACTAATACCTGCAAGAGGTAAGGTCCACTTTGTTTTATTTTTCAAAACAAGTTTTCTCTGTATAGCCTTAACTATTCTGGAAGTAACTCTGTAGACTAGGATATCCTTGAACTCATTTATAGATATCCTCCTGTCTCTGCCTTCCTAGCTCTGGGATTAAAGGTGTGCACTACCATTGCACATTGGGCAAGGTTTACTTTTTGTACAACCTAATAGCAGAAACCATTAAGTGCATGTGAAACAAGGGAGGTTTCATTTAAAAGAAGATCATATTTATTAACCTACGGAACTCCATTGCAGAGCATGAATTGCTCATGTGAGGATATTTTGTTTTCCTAAATGCTATATTTTTTTGTCTTTCATGTTATTCCACTGCGATTTGTAGACTTCAGTATCAGTGCTCAGATCTCTAAAGCCTCCTTTGACTCTTCCGCCATGTTCTTTCTGATATCCATCTTCCATACAGGCAGAGATGTTAAGGACAGTTATAACCTTCCACATAGACTTCCAGTGCTCATCTTTACCCACAAAACCCAAACTCACAGCGCAGGCACTGACAAAACTACTTGTTTTATGACCAATGGGAGAATTCTTCCAGATTCAGAGAAGGAACATGGCCAGTATGGCAAGTCTACTAGGGGACTTATATACCTTTATCTGCCACACCATGGACACAGGGAATAATTCACTTATTAGGAATCATGATCTACGGATTATGCACATGAGAGAAATCTAGAGGTCATTTAGTGCTTGAGACCCATTTGATTGCAAAGAGAAGATGTCCTTAGAAGAAACCTATGCATTTTATTACCTCTGAAAATCAATGATAAATGTATGGAATTTTGAAATATTAAAAATTAAATATGTGTGTACATGCATATGTATATGTTACTGTTTTTCATATATGTATTTCATAGTATATATTGTTGTTTTTCTAAGAAGAAGAAATGGAAAATATCAACACATAGTAAGTATAGCAAAAAGAGATTAAGAAGGTGGCAAGAAAACAAAATAATCCGCATTTTGTTATCCACAGATCTCAAACAGTAAATTAATTGTAGGCTGGTTTTGGCTTAAATTTGCACTAGTGTTTTCCTTCTGACCAGAGTTTGTGTGTTCTCATTTATGTGAATCCTCACATGTTTCAATAATTACATAAAAACTGGAAGCTCACCAGCCATACTTTAGCTGTTTCCATGGGACAAGGATACCTTTAAGGAATGTTATGTATTTCATTATGTCCAATATTTTCTTTTAAATGAATAATTTATGTATTTCTTTAAGACCATTATTTTCATTTAAATTATAGTTATAATCCAAAATAAGGAAATATTTCACATTCTATGTTTAATACTATCACTAAAATTATATAAATATATAAGAAATTATATATACATGCATTGAAATTATATATATACATATATATGTATATTTATAGTGAGTTTTGGAAGAAAAAGGAGAGGCATTCCCTATTGTTTGAGATAACACATCTCTCTCTTTTTCATTTGTATGTGTACATACTTTGTACTTTCTGTGCCACATTTTTATTAGTACATAATCATTGTCAAAATAATTAGCCTCATTGTATGTTTTTCATGTATATTTGTAATATACTTTGATCAAAATCACCTTTTCATTATTCTTTTCTACACCTGCTTCTTCCCCCTAATTTTCTTCCTCTCCCCTAACGTTCTCCAATTCAAGATGCTCCATGAATCGGCCTTTTTGTCACTGTGGCAGATGCTTGAGAGAAAACAGTTTCAGGAATATTTATTGGCTTAGTTTGGCTTGTAGTTTAATTTCTTCTAGTCAACCATAGCGGGGGAAGTATGGTAGGGCAAACAGTTCATGTTATGGCAGCCAAAATGCCCAGAGAGAGAGAGAGAGAGAGAGAGAGAGAGAGAAATACCTCTGTTAATAGGCTCTCTTCTTTTCTCCATCCTTATTTCATCTGGATCACCAGTCTAGGACATCATGCCTCCTACTTTCAGTGTGAATCTCTACTCTTAGCTAATTCTTTTTGGAACCTCTCTCACAGACACACCTGGGGGGCATTCTTTGCTTATCTTTTAGGCACATTTCTATCCAATTAGTATTAACCCATTTTGATGCCTATAACGACATGATGGTCTCCAGTTTTATTCACTTTCTTTTCTTCCTTTCTTTCTTCCTTCCTTCCTTTCTTTCTTTCTTTCTTTCTTTTTTTTTTTTTTGTTTTGTCGAGACAGGGTTCCTCTGTGGCTTTGGAGCCTGTCCTGGAACTAGCTCTGTAGACCAGGCTGGTCTCGAACTCACAGAGATCCACCTACCTCTGCCTCCCGAGTGCTGGGATTAAAGGCGTGCGCATTTACTTTCTTACAACAGACACAAGCCTATTCTTCCATCTGTTATATAGAGATAAAACATATTCAGTAAACATTATTCTTTTAGTTGCCTCATCAAAGGTGGAAAAATTCCAGATTATATTTCACATATTGAAGTGATTTGGTAACCCTGAAGCCCTACTTCATAAAAACAAAACAATGAGCAATAAAATAAGTATAGACGAAAGTGACCATCATATCCATTCTAGATTATTCTGATCACACAGAGATCACTCTCTGCAGTAACAAAATAAGATCCTGGGGAATGTTGAAAAGATTGTTTATGTTGACAAAGAAGTATATCTTCAGTCAAGTGCCATCTTGGAATATGTAAATGAGGTGTGCAAGTTTTTAATAATAAAAGTGTTTTGAGTAAAAAATAGTAAAATATAAAACAAGTTAACAGAAGTTGAATATTTATGTAAAATAATGATTATACAAAGCAAAACTCAAGTACTACAACTTTTCTTTGTAGGAAAGCAAAATATGGACAATTATAAGAGTAAGATGTACTCAAAATCTATAATACATGTACATATAAATGATTAATCAATATTTCAAAATTATTCTTACTTAATGTCATCATCTTGCATTCAAAAGATGTTAATTTATGTTCAAACTAACTTATTTATGATCATGGACACATTGAAACTTCCAGGTTTTATATGAGTTTAGGTAAATTACTAGAAAATGCAAGACATACTGAAATTTTATATGAGATATATAGTATGTGGAAAATTACCATAAAGTTTGGCTATTTGCTCAAAGTGCATCAGTGTTCTATGTACAATGTACATACCTTGGCATTTTATTCAGAGAAAAATTCACTGAGAGAGAAAGGCCAAGATCAGTTATCAGAAGGTGATTATCATTTTAATACAACATATGATTTATGGAATGTAGCTAACTGTTACTGTGAGGGGCTGAGATAAGGAAACTGTGAATAGCATTGTTCCCTTAGCTAAACAGTGTTCATCTCTATCCTTGCTTGCAACTACCATCAGACTGTACACTGGATACACAGAAAGTGGGGTCAAATTTGTGTTAGTGGGCATAACTTTCTGAATTCCTACCATAGTGAGCTTTGAAGGAAAGAGAAGAAGGCTTCCTTGGGTTTGAGATAGCAAAAATGTGAGTGTTCAGTCCCAAAGAGTAACATGCTTTGATAAAGCAAGAACATGCATTTATTAACTCACTTTATGTGTAAAACCTTTTGTAGGGATAAGTCCCGCCCCTTATGGGGCGTGTTCGCCTCGGGCTAATGTTTGCCTATAAATTTGGCAGAGCGTGCTCCCAGACGCTTGCTTCTGCTTTCCTGGTCTCCGCAGGAACGGTGGTTCTGTAAGTCTATTTCCCCATTAAAGCTGTCTGCATTCATTACAATCTGTCTGCATTCGCTTACGCTGTTACAACCTTTTCATAACAAAACGCAGATATACAGGTTTTTGCTATCACACGTTTACAATTTTTTGCAAGGTTAACTGAAGCTTTTAAAATGCATAAATTTTTGAGATACATTTTGATCCACTCGTTTTAATTTTGCATGCATACATCCAGCTTGTAATTTGCCTTCATTCACATATCCATGAGTGTCAAAGTTTGTTCTTCATATTTTCAGACATGTTCATTAACATGTTCTCAGGATGGATTTAGGAATTTTAGATCAATCCACATGAGTGAGTGGGGCAAAGTGAACTTTAATCTCTTCATCTTACCTGAGGACTGTCTGGAGCAGAGAGTTTATTCCCTATTGTCAGTCTTAGAGATAGTTATGGGCACATTTTTCAATGGTTAACAGGTACCTATGAAATTATAATTTCATGACATTTTCTGTTTCTATAAAAGAAAGTCATCAATGCATGACTGATCCAACTTAGTATGAATAACAGCTGTCTTATTACAAAATTACGTAGACAGGGGTATACATTTGTATCTTTACAAGTAATCCATTAAAACTTAAGATTTATAAGAATGTAACATAAAAACGCAATTACACTATCACCTAAAAAGAGTTATTTTCTTGTGCCTATTGTGAATAGTATTATTTCCCTAATTTCTTTTTCAGAATGTCAATTGAATAAAGAGGTAGCTGACAGAATAGGTGAAAATAATTGCCAACTATACATCTGACAGACTTCAACAACACGAAAAGAACACAAGGAAGCTAAGCACCAAGTTAAAAAAAAATCTTAGTTAACAATGGGCATTTGGGACTTAATTGAACTTCTTAAAAGAAAACTTGAAGATGCCAGTAAACACTTAAAAAGTGTTCAACATCTTTAGTCACAAGGAGATGAAGATTGAAGCTGCTTAAGATTCAGTCTTACTGTAGTCAGATTGGCCATCCTTAGGGATATAAAAGTTAATGAATATTGGTGTACCATTAAACACTTGGTAGAAAGTAAGCTATTGCCACATCGCACTCCTTGGAAATCAGTGTGCAATTTCTCCAAAACTATAGAAGTAGAACTACGATATGACCCAACAATATCACTCTTGAGCATGCCCACAGTGGACTTGACATCCTACCGCAGAGACATTGCACATCCCTTTTCATTTTTCTTCTCAATTCACAGTAGCTATGAAATGGAAACAGCAAAAATGTACATCACCTAATGAATGTTGATGAATCTGTGATATATACACACAATGGGATATTACTCAGCTATCAAGAAAAACAAAATTATTATTTGCTTTGTCACATCAACCATAGGAAAGGATGACACCTGGCAAAGAAATATAGAGCTGACAGATGGAAATAAAGTTTTCTGACTTTCTGGACAAACACTAGATTCTTAGCTATTAAGTCTAAGCTCTGTGCACAATGCAAGCTCCTTGATGACAGAGACATGTAGGAGACTTGGAGGTCTTTGTGATTTGCAAAGAATGGAAAACCAGAAATGTCAAGCACACAGGATTATTCCTTTAAGGAAAGAAGTACAAAATCTGTTTTCTACCCAGAAAGCTGGAGCACACCTGCCCTCTAGCCTGGTGATCCTTGGACAATCTGTCTAGCTGGAGACTTGATGGCACTGGACCCTCCTCCAGACCCATCCTTCTAATCCTGTCTTTCTCAGTCAATCCACAGAACCCATCTTTGTGGAAGGTGTCCTATGGACTTGAAGAAAAATCTCAATGTAGTCATGTCTGAACTGTATTATCTTAATTTGCTCTTCAAAGAGATTTAAGGATGCTCCACTGTGCATGTGGAATTAAGTTAATTATCTCCAAAAAAGATTTAACCCTGCTCTACTTTTTTTTTGGGGGGGGGGTTGGGATATGGTGACTTTATTAAATTTCTTTAAGTACACCTAATATAAAAATATCTATAATAACCTAAGAAGAATTTCTTTTCTTTTATTGAAAATAGATTCTTTTCTCATATATTATAGCCTGATTATAGTTTCTTGCTCCTTTACCCCTCCCTGTTTCTCCTCATTTCTCCTCACTTCTGGACCCACAATCTTTCTGTCTCTCATTAGAACAGGCTTCTAAGACATAGCAACCAACAACACAAAATAAAATGTAATAACATGAAGCAAAAACTATACCAGTTGAACAAGGCAACTCAATAGGAGGAAAAGAGTACCAAGAGCAGGCCCAAGAGTCAGAGATCCACTTGTTCTCATAGTCAGGAGTTCCATAAAAATGTTAAACGGATAGCTATAATATACAAAGGACCTAGTGCAGAGCAGTATAGACTCTGTGTTTGCTACTTCAGTCTCTGCGAGCTCATAGGTGACTTTCTTAGTTGATTCAGAGGGCCTTATTCTCCTGGTGTCCTCCATCACTTTTGGCCCTTACAATATTTCTGCCTCTTTTTCTGTGGGATTTCTTGAGGTCTAAGAGAATGGATTTTATGAAGACATCCCATTTAGAATCTTTCTCTGTGTAATGTCTGGTTTTGGGTCTCATGTTTGTTTCTATCTGATGCCAGAAGAATCATCTCTGATCATGACTGGATATGGTACTGATCTATGAGAATGGCAAAATATTGTCAGGAGTCATTTAATTAATAATAATATTTATTATTATTATTTTATTATTATTTGGTTGGGTTTTGGTTTTACCCTGGATTTCTGGGCTACCTAATATCTGGTTCTGTATTACTGAAGTAATGTCAGCTATGTGTAACTTCTAGTGGAGTCGGCTTTCACTCAAATCAGACATTGGTTGGATATTCCCAAAAGTTCCATGACACCATTGCCCTATCATATTTTGTAGGCAGAATCAATTGTAGGTCAAAGGTTTTGTGATTGCTTTGTTAACCATGCTTCTCTTTTGGTAATGTGGAAGTTATCTTCCCACAACAAAGAGACTAGAATGTAGGGGTGAAGCCTCCATGTAGGCACAAGCTTGTCTTCTCCATGTTCAATAAGTTGTGTGGGTATTGTTGTCAGCAGTGGTGCACAGATGCCAGTTTGGGGAGAGCAACCTTTTGTCTTAGCAAAGACAAAGTTGTTGTGTTGTGGATTTCCATGAGACCGCCTTGCCCAATGACTCAATTAAAAACAATCTGGTCCTACCACTAGAAGCCTTGCCTGGTATAAGAGATGGACAGTTGAGACTCCATGTCCACCATTACTAGAAGTCCTCACTAGATACATGGAACATGATAGAATCTAAAGTGAAGAACAGCCTTGAAAGCATTGGCGCAGGGTACAGGTTTCTGAGCAGAATTCTGATAGCACAGGCACAAAAATCAGCAATTAACAAAGGGGACCTCATGAAACTAAAAAGTTTCATGAAGGCAAAGGACACTGTCAATCTGACAAAGCAGAAGCATAACAGAATCAAAATTTTTTTTATCAACTCTGCATCTGATAGAGGACTAATATTCAAAATATATAAAAAAACTCAAGAAACTAGATATCACAATAATTCCCCAAATAATTCAACTAAAATGTGGTACAGGTTGAAACAGAGAATTTTCAGTAGAAGAATCTCAAATGGTGGAGAAGCACTTAAGGAGCTGCTCAACATCCTTAGCCATCAGGGAAATGCAAATTAAAATGACTTTGAGATTCTACCTTACACCTTTCAGAATGGCTAAGATATGTAACACAACTGAAAGCTCATGCTGGTGAGTATGTGGAACAAGGGGAATATTCCTCCACTACTAGTGGGAGTGCAAACCTGTACAACCACTATGGAAGTCAATATGTCAGTTCTTTGGAAAGTAATTAATAGATTTTATGGACATACTGGGGGTGGGTGGAGACAGGAGTTGGGGTAGGTGAGGGAGACATGAGGTAGAGGTAGAGAATTTGGGGGGGGCTTTATTGGTGGTATGCCAATCGAGTTAAGTGAGAATTTCCTGGAGTGTGTACTATGTTTAATTTCTCCTAAAATAAACAATTTGGGGATGAACTCCTTAAAGGTTGAACCAATACTTGTTCTTTATTGTCTTCTTGCCTTCCTAGGCTCATCACTGTGTTGTCAATGGAGGTCGCACAGGCCCTTACAGAGACATTCTACATTTCTTATTGTGTGTGTGTGTATGTGTGTGTGTTTGATTTGGTGTAAAACCACCTATACTAAGAGTTCACAACACTGTACTCGAGGGGACAAGTGAGGACCAGTCACCCTTGTGCATTCCATTGTGTTAATCATGCTGTTGATTGCCTTCAATGTCCTCTCCTTATTTTAATCAAATTGTGCTGGACAGTATTTCCCCCAAACACATTATCTACAGGACTTCAGTGTATGTCCCTTCTTCACTGATTCACTGTTATTCCTCTGTGACAAGATCCTTGGAGAGTTGTGTCTCCATTTCTTCCTCAATGTTATTTTTTAATTTTGTAGTTCAATTAAAATAACGGTGTACCTAATTTGTTACTCAAAAAATATTTTAATAACAAGATTTTTAGGATTTATTTTCTATCACCCACCTGCCCATATTCATTAGGGATTTTAAGGTGAGTAAAAGGATTTTATAATTCCTTTTTTCTACCATCCTTTCATCCACCATTCTCAGATGAAGCTGTGAAGACCAAGATTGCTGAGTAACTTACATATGCTTAAAGACAAGTTAGAGGTGTAATTGTAGGGTAAGAAGGGTCAGTGAAAGAGTACCCTTGCTCTGATCTGACACCAGAGCCAAGGAAATACTCCCTGCCCCTAACAAACTCAGTACTTGAAATCCAATCAGTCCCTGAGCATGAAAACTAACCAATCCCCAAACACAACACACACACACACACACACACACACACACACACACACACACACACA
>JABTXL010007333.1:4507211-4574694 GCA_025134845.1 Neodon shergylaensis
CACACACACACACACACACACACACACACACACACACACACACACACTCAATTCCTGAGCACAAAATCCAACCAATCCCTGAGCATGTTCCAAGGTCAGGATTTGAGATCCTGCCATTCCCTATCCTAAAAATCTTCACCCTGGAAAGCCCTACCCCTAAGAAACCATATATGACCTATTCACTTTGGGACCACCTTCTTCTACGCTGGTGGAGGCAGCCATTCTCCCGGATTCCTTCCTCTGAACACATCTTTTGGGTGAGGTTTGTTGTAATGACTTTCATTCAGAACAGATTCAGAACAGAGCAGAAGTGTAAGACTTTGGCTGGGGAAACTTCCTTGCTGGAGCAGAGTTGTTTACTCTCTGGGGAGCTGAGCAGAGCTGTAACACTTGCCTAGAGCAGAAGAGCAGAGCACAGTTGTAAAAACCTTGCTGGAGCAGAGCTGCTACACTTGCATTAGGGAAACCTTTCCCAGAGCAAGGACTGTAATAATTTACTGGGGAAGCCCATCCCCCACCAGAACAGAGCTGTAACATTTCTGTTGGGATACTATTCCCTTCAGAGCTATTGGTAGGTATTCCTTTGCTTCCAGCTCCCAAGATACCTTTCTTTCTTTCTTTCTTTCTTTCTTTCTTTCTTTCTTTCTTTCTTTCTTTCTTTCTTTCTTTCTTTCTTCCTTCCTTCCTTCCTTCCTTCCTTCCTTCCTTCCTTCCTTCCTTCCTTCCTTCCTTCTTTCTTTCTTTCTTTCTTTCTTTCTTTCTTTCTTTCTTTCTTTCCTTTTTTTTTTGACACAAGTTTTCTCTGTAGCTTTGGAGCCTGTCCTGGAACTAGCTCTTGTATTCCAGGCTGGCCTTGAACTCACAGAGATCTGCCTGCCTCGCCTCTGCCTCCCAAGTGCTGGGATAAAGACATGCATCACCACTACCCGGCCATATAGGATATCTTTGTATCAGAGCTCTAACACTTAGAGTAATTTAGCATCAATATTCTGAAATCTTCTCCATACATCAGAAGGCCCCTATATAGATTAATACAAATGCATGTGTCTCAATCTATGTTCCCATTATTTCTCAGCACCTCAAACCCATGACTGACCTTACCTCTTTTTGGAAGATTTTACATATTTCTGGATGTTTTGGGTAACTTCTTCGGAATGAAGATAAATGTTAAACTTTAGGCAATATGTGTCATGAAATTTGCTTTCTGAAAATCTGTATTATCTATAATAATTTGCAGTTCCAATACAATAGCCTTAGAAATTGATTTTTTTTCTTTTAAACACTGCCTGGCCCATTAGTTCCAGCCTCTTATTGGCTAGCTCTTACATATTGATCTAACCCATTTCTAATAATCTGTATAGCCCATGAGGTGGCTTACCAGGGAAGATCTTAACCTGCATCTGTCTGGAGTGGGAGAATCATGGCGACTCACTGACTCGGCTTTAGAAATTGATTTTGAGGTTCCTAATTGGAGCCTTCCTTTAGTGTTTAAAATGAATATTTAGCCCTTTTGCCTCCTAAGTGAGATGAAGGTAGCTCAAGGGATACCCCATTTCCAGTCATGTGACACCTTCATATTCACTGTGTAGCCTTAAACTTTTTCCTTCTTGCACCCTGAGCAGTATCCAGGCAACAGTGAAGCATCCTGTCCTTTGTAAATATTTCAGTATTCGCCTACAGGGTCTTTCAGGGACATACTTTTATCCTCTCATTTCCCCCAGACTTCCTTCTGGCCTTGAGGATTACCTGCTGTTTATTCTGGGTTAACTGAATTGCAGACACAAGGGATAAAGTCCTTGATCAGCTCACCCACCTCATCCCTAAATCTACTTCTGTCTCTCACGTCATCCCGACCTTATTTCTCCTCCCTGTGCTCTCTCTCTCTCTCTCTCTCTCTCTCTCTCTCTCTCTCTCCTTCTCTCCTCTTCCCCACTCACACACAAACTCCCTCATATTTTCTTTCCTTTCAGTCTATTAATATTCTTCATTCAAGTTTCTCTGATCCTGAAACAAAAAGGTGATTTTGCTTTCGTGTTTGACTCTTATGGTTCCATTCCTATGGAAACATTTTAAGAATCATTTTATTTAGCTCTCCTTCACCTCTCAGTCAAGTTGACTCCTCTGTAGATTTCTATATCTAAAGAGCTCACACAATCATAAAATATATCTGCAGCTGTCAAATTGAAGGAGGCTTTTGAAAGCTGTGTTCTTCTCTCACCTCCCATGGTGCTCTTAGATTGTGCACCTGAATGAAGTGCTCTCCTCACCTAGAGCTGGTGCTGGCAACAATGATTCCATTAGAAAAATCCATAATGGCAAAAAAGTAATTCCATCTACAGCCCCAGTATCAAACATGGTAAATACTAAGGTCATTCAGAAGCCAAGGGTCCTGTGTAGACCTTTCTTGAGAGCAACTCTTATTGAAGCATATGAAGTACAGCTAGCTATACCTGCAAAGTTTATGGCTTGACAGTTGTCACACTTTCAATTTCTGGAAGGCGGCCAAGTGTATGTCTTCTGGACCTCCCGATCAATAATCCAAGAGATATTTCTCATGCCTGAACAGGGGTTTCCTGAACAATAATCCAAGGGATGTTTCTCATGCTTGGGAAGGGCTTTTTCTTCGACTCTCTATGACTTCTGGGGGAAACATTATCATCTTATGTGGCATAACCCAATAAGTATATAAAATTTTACTTTAAAATGAAATCATATATTTGGTTATAAAATATATAATATCTTAATATGTATATTTTAAAGTAAGTTATAAATTAATATGCTTCACTCTGGCTTTTGGAAACATCCTTAGCATTATGCTTCTGTCCTCCCTTTCCCTCTGCATTACCCTCCCTGCTCTTCCCCATTTAATGTCTTCTCCCCTTTTCCCCATTTCTTCCTTCATAGCACCTGTATTCTTTTATCCTTTTCTGTAGAAATCTTTTCCCCCTACTTCCTTTCATGATCCAATTCTACTTTCCTGGATTCTGCAGTTACTTTGAGTTATATACTCAAATCCAAAGATTTGGAGTTAGGGTTCACCAATAAGAGAAATAATGTGATGATTATTTTTCTGGGTCTGAATTACATGACTCAACACAGTATTTTACAGTTCCATTATTTTCCTTCATATTTCATGACTTTGACTTTTTTTGCACTGGAATAGTATTCTATTATGTATGTGTAGCTTATCAATTGATGGACATTTAGATTGTTTTAATTTCCTAGCAATTATGCACAAAGGAGAGAAGAATATGGCTGAGCAAGTGTGGTTTGAATAGGAATGGTGCTTGTTTCTGGATTCCCTTGGCTTGTTCCACCTACTTTCTCACAGAACCCAGTGCCACCAGCCCACGAATAGCACCACCTAAAATACGCTCTTCTGTGATGTATGATTTCTCTCTGTATGCCATGAATATGTTTTATTACCATTGGTTAATAAAGAAGCTGCTTTTGGCCAGTGGCTTAACAGAGTAAAGTCAGGCAGAAAATCCAATCAGAGATGTAAAGAGAGAGAGAGAGAGAGAGAGAGAGAGAGAGAGAGAGAGAGAGAGAGAGAGACAGAAGGTGGAGTCAGGGAGACATGATGTAGCTGCCAAAGGAGACAGATGCCCGTGAACCTTGCCAGTAAACCATGGGCTTTGAGGTAACACACAATAAAAGAAATGAGTTAATTTAAGATGTAAGAGCTAGCTAGAAATATGTTGAAGCTATTGGCCAAACAGTATTATAATTAATACAGTTTCTGTGCAATTATTTTGGGTCTGGGTGGCTGGGAATTGAACAGTCAGTCTCTAGATCTGTCCATCTAAAACCTAGATATTTTACACAAAAAAATATTAAAATATTCTAATTCTTTCTAACTCGACCCTATTGTCCTCTTTCTGTACTTTAAGCATCTCAGAAGCTGGTTTTCTGCTCTGTGAATCTCAACTGACACCACATCGAGTTTTAAATTTAATATTTCCTGCACAGCACATGTAATTTACTCAGGTCTGATAGTCCAGCATATTTTCCAGTGTCAATCACATTCTTGTTCCACACATTTTTATAAACTGCACGCTTGCAGTCCTAGCCTCCCGCACATCTGGATGATCTGCTTGACTCTGTTCTACTTTTTAAAATCTCATTTATTTCTCAAGAATCAACTGAACTAACTCAGTAGAATGTTCACTTGAGAACTTAAGCCAAATTAATTCCTCCCTTCTCTGAATTCCCATAAATGTTTAGTGACTCAGGCAGCTTGTCATAGGCACAAAGAGCATGCTCTTTGAGCTGAAGATTCCTAGTTGTGAATACTGTCTCTGACAGTTATTAGCTGTGGGCAGATGATTCTATACTTCAAATCCCTCATGTGTAGAAAAATATCTAACTAAAAGTCTTGGTTCTACAATAAAAGTCTACTTTTTAAATTACTTGCCTGTCTTTCTTATGAAATTTTTGAGTGGAGACATTTCTTACTTTCTAACTCCATGGTCAGATTCATTTTGTTCTCAGTGGTTGGCTTACTGACCAATTGACATTAATTTTCAGACACACACACATACACACACACACACACACACACACACACAGATCATAGACTCCTCTCACAGTTGTTTCAATAGGAGTAGTGTGTATAGTTTAATTTAATTTTCTTTACACACTCTGATCCCTTGTAGTTATTGCCTATACCACCCTTTTTTCTAACTATAAATTCCTATTAATATTTCTAACTTTCCTAATTCTCTTCCCATAAACATTTTCTTAGCACTGCTGTACTATGAACAGGATCTGTTTTGACATTTGAATCCCTTATGTAAAACAGAAATGAGAAGCTTAGATGGCCAAGATCCAATTACAGTGTTTCCACACATAGTTCTTCCTAAATCAATTCACATTTTTACTCAAGCTTTTGTTAGAGTAATTGCTGTGAAGCAAAAAGACAGTATTAATGGATAGTGGTACTGGTTTTAAAGTATTCTTTTAATAACTAGTAGAAATTTAGGTTCTATGAAGAGGCATCATCTATCACTGTGGCAACCTGTATAAAATGGATTACTTAATAATAATGTTTACTAGGTTGTTTCCAGGTTCTGGCTATTACAAATAATGCTGCTATGAACATAGTTGAACAAATGCTTTTGTCGTATGATCGGGCTTCTGTTGGGTATATTCCCAAGAGTGGTATTGCTGGGTCCAGGGGTAGGTTGATCCCAAATTTCCTGAGAAACCGCCACACTGATTTCCAAAGTGGTTGCACAAGTTTGCATTCCCACCAGCAATGGATGAGGGTACCCCTTTCTCCACAACCTCTCCAGCAAAGGCTATCATTGGTGTTTTTTATTTTAGCCATTCTGACAGGTGTAAGATGATATCTCAAAGTTGTTTTGATTTGCATTTCCCTGATCGCTAAGGAGGTTGAGCATGATGTCCTTCAATGGAAGAATGGATGAAGAAAGTGTGGAATATATACACATTAGAGTACTACTCTGCCATAAAAAAACAATGACTTCTCGAATTTTGCATATAAATGGATGGAAATAGAAAACACTATCCTGAGTGAGGTAACCCAGACCCAAAAAGAGGATCATGGGATGTACTCACTCATAATTGGTTTCTAGCCATAAATATAGGTCACTGAGTCTATAATTTGTGATCCTAAAGAAGCTAAATAAGAAGGTGAACCCAAAGAAAAACATATAGTTATTACCCCTGCTATGGGAAATAGACAAGATTGCTGGGCAAAAAATTGGGACCTTGGGGGTGAGGTGGGATGGGGGTAAGGGGAGATGGGGAGAGAAAAGTGAGAAGGAGAGGTTGGGGGGAACTTGGGGAAACGGGATGATTGGGGATAAAACAAGGTTGGATAGAGGAGCAGGGAATCACATAACTTAATTAAGGGAACCACCTTAGGGTTGGTAAGAGACATGAACCTAGAGTGGCGCCCAGGTGCCCAGGGCAATGTCCCCAGTTAGTTCCTTGGGCAGCTGAGGATAGGGAACCTGAAATGACCCTATCCTATAACCATACTGATGAATATCTTGCATATCACCATAGAACCTTCATCTAGCGATGGATGGAGATAGAGACAGAGTCCCACACTGGAGCATCGGACTAAGCTCCCAAAGTCCCAATGAGGAGCAGAAAAGAGGGAGAACATGAGCATGGAAGTCAGGACCACGAGAGGTGCGCCCATCCACCGAGACAGTGGGGCTGATCTATTGGGAGCTAACCAAGGCCAGCTGGACTGTGACTGAAAAAGCATGGGATAAAACCGGACTCTCTGAACATGGCGGACAATGAGGGCTGATGAGAAGCCAAGGACAATGGCATGGGGCTTTGTTCCTACTTCATGTTCTGGCTTTGTGGGAGCCTAGCCAGTTTGGATGTTCACCTTCCTAGACCTGGATGGATGGGAGAAGACCCTGGACTTTCCACAGGGCAGGGAACCCTGACTGCTCTTCAGACTGGAGAGGGAGGGGGAGAGGAGTGGGGGGAGGGGGAGAGGGGCGGGAGGAGGGGGAGGGAAATGGGAGGCTGGGAGGAAGCAGGGATTTTTTTTCAATAAATAATAAAAAAAAGAATAATGTTTACTACTAGATAACTAGATAGTTACAGTGAGAAAGAGAAACTTAAGTAGCGATTGTGTGTGTGTGTGTGTGTGTGTCTGGGTATGTGTGTGCACGCGCTCACACATGCATGATTTAAGTGAAATATAATCGATGTGTGAAAATCTGACCATGTTTTAGGAAGCAGTAAAATATTGTTTCAGTAAAAAAGGAGGTAACAGAAAACAGAAAGCCAGGGTGAGAGAGTATTCCAATGCATTTTGGTACAAAACAATAATAATAAAAACTAAAAACCATCCTATATTTCTTGTTCTTGTTTCTGGTACTCCTCTCAGAAGATGCAATTATTGTTTGTATTGATTTTCATTTGCAAGCATTCCCTCTTCTGTGTCAATGCAGACCCCAACTTGTAAATAATTATACATCATATAAACATACTGTTTGCCTTTTTAATGTAAGCTTCACAGTCCCAAAGCAAATTAATCTTCTGATTATGTGTGCTGTCATTTATAGTAAATATTTCACAAAATGTAATATAAAGACAAAAATGAGACCTTTTCCATTACCAGAGATAAACTGTAGATGAAGCAGTCTGATAACTGTTAACTGCCTGCATCTCACATTTAGAAAACACACTTTAGAAAGACAGCTCATGTCCAAGGTTGTCTACATTATTCCTTCCAGAAAATAATTTATTAGAAAATAAAATAGTTTTAATAAGTTGTATAATTAATGTAGAAATAATATTGTTGCTTCTTTTTACTTTTATTTTCAATAATCCTAGTTATATTTAAGTCAAATTTTTTTTACAGTTAAACATTTATTAGCAGTTGAGCTTTATTTTTTCAAATTTTAAGAATCTATTATTTATTCTTTGAGAATATCATACATTTATAGAATGTATATTGCTAATTTTTACTCCCATCCCATCTCCTCCCATAGCCTTTCAACATAAAATTCCATAGTGGCTTACTACATGGGATATTAAAATATTGTGATTAGTAGACTTCGAAGTTCACATTTCATTTTTATAACAATGGTGTATATGAGGAACTCTTTGGATCTTACATGAATTATGTATATCTTGCTCCCTTATTTCTGAACTTCTTAACTTTTTCATATAAAATCTAGTTCATATTCATCTTGATTTATCTTCCATCTTTAATTAATTATCAATTGGATCATCAGATGGATATCTTTGTAAACATTTTATGGCTGATGAAATGACAGAACTTTTCCAATTGTGACAGGACTAAACTTATTAGTAATATAATATATGGAATTTTAATAAGTCTAATAAATCAAGTGTTCTTTATACCTTTTCTATCCACATCATTTTCAAAGTGAAGATCATGGAAGAAAAGGAAGTCAGAGAGATTGAACCCAGGCTGAGACACAGCAGTGCCATTGTAGAATAAATATGTTCAATCTGTTGTTACTGAGATAGTTTATGAAAACAGATATGCATGAAATGGAGAATGGTCATGTTAAGTCAAATTTTAAACATATACCATGTAATGCTTTAATTTCTTTGAAAAAATTTTAAAATGTGTATGGGCATGTATGCTCTATATGTGCTTATATGAATTTCCATGTACTTATAAGTGTGTGTGTATGTTGTGGAGGCCAGAGGTTTACCTTCTGTGTGACCCTTAATCTGTTTCAATGGGCTAGGAGTTAGACAAATTCCCTGTTAGGGAATGAGACAGATGAGAAGGAGCCATGACTAGGTACTAAAGATAGCATACTTCATAGATGGCTGGCTTCTTTCTACCCCATGAAACAAATTTTTAATCTTAGGATTAAGGCCCAGGGTCTCTTCCTCTACTAGAATCTCCCCTTCTCACATCTACCAACATCCCCATTCCTGCTGATAAAACTTCTAGAAAATTTGAAGACCAGATAAAGACATTTTTATGGCAAAGTTGTCTGGGCCCTGTCAGCCACCCTGTCTCTACTCATACTGTACAATATTAAATTTGAAGAGGGAGAACCCTCAAAGATCTTTAAAAATCCTACCCCATCAAGAGTGACTGGATTTTGTAGCTACCAAGTCCACAATCTACTTTGTAGAAGTTCTTTCTCTTGGTCTGCTTCCTCTATTAGTGTGTCCCTTTACTACCAATAAAAGGCTTTCTTCCCTGGCTGCCTGTTATGCTTGAGAATCTCCCTGCAGGTTTCTGTTGCACTTGAGAGTGTTCTTGTTTTTTAATTATTTAGCTGCCAGATAAAACGAACACAACCCAAGCTCTTAGATGGTATCATCTTTACCTTACTTTTGGGGATAGGGCCTCTCACAGAGAGTGGAGTTATGGATTGGTTAGATTGGTTGGCCATAGAGTCTGGGAACTGTCTCAGCACTTACTATACATAGTACTCAAGTTTTGGAATAATGCCATTTTGCCAGTCTCCCTATGTAGGTTCTGGGGAATTTGAACTCTGGTCTGTTTATACAGTGCTAGTTTTTCTTCCTTCTGTTCTTGAGATGGCTTCATTCTCCCATCATGTTAAGCCTAAAAGCAGAGTTGTCCTCTTTCATGCCTGCATCACATAGTACTTCTCCTCTGTACTCCTTTTTATTTTTAGTTTTCTTAGTAAGTTTCATCAACAGTCATTCCTCTATTCAAACCAGATCAACAGTCATCCCTGTTCACTGCTCCACCACTTCCAGGACCTGAATATATATTTTTTTTGTTTCCTTTGAAAGAATGTATTGTAACCACATGCTTCCTTTGTCTTTAGTACTAAAAACAATTGTACAAAATGCTACTGATTTCTCTTACATAGGCTGTGTTATAGCCTTAATATTTAAGGTTTGTGTCACAGTCAGAGTATTTATTACACATAGAAATCAAATAATGCTTTGTCTCAGACACTTCTTAAAATAAACATTAAAGTCACCCCAATAAACTCCTTACCCTAGTTTTCCTGGGGCCTCGAGGGTGTGAACAGAGGCTGTGCACACTGGTTTCATGTCACTTCTTGTCCTGCTCATTTTTTATGAACCACACTGGTCCTCTCTTCCCTGAACCAAGTCAAAGATGCTGTAGTTGACAGTTTTTGCCTCTATGATTCATGGACTTATTGCTCTGCATGTTTTTTTTTCTCTGCTCCTCACAGACCCAGTCTTTCTCATTCTTTCACTCAAACATTCCTTCCTTAGGTTTATGTAGGCACCCCTGCCAGAATCAATCCCCCCCCCATTGCCTTCCTTGTTAATCCTTTGTCTTTTATCTAGGTATATTGCATGTATGGCCCTTATCACAACCCCAATGACTTGATCCTGTTGTCAGCTTTTTCATGCATTGCCATCCCATTGCTCTAACTAGTTGTAACCCAAAAGATCAGGTATCTTGGCCATGCATTTTCTTGCCTTGTCCTCATATCTAATCTTCACCTTGTGTTCTTACAACTCTACTGTGAGTGGCATGCCTTGTCTTTTCCAATGTGACTTCTCTCAGTGCATTTATCTTCTTTTCTCTTTATTTCTCATTTCTGTATACTTCCTTCAAGGGTATTTATTTTGTTTGCAGTTTGAAGATGTAGTCTACTATGGCAAGCAAGGCATGAAGGGGACTGAGGAAGCTGGTCACATTTCATCTGTAAGACCTTCTTTTCTTTAGTCTAATCAACACAATGATATTATTGACATTTACAGAAAGGAAAGAACTACAAGATATTTGTTAAATAGCCTTTCAATACTATTTTTAAAATGAAGGTATCTCCATTCTAATGGATAGGGTAGATTATGAAAGAATGGAAGAGTCTGTGTATAGTCAGGAATTAAAAAAATTATAATTAGAATCAGCGAGTTCTAATCCAGTGACATAGAAACCTAGAGTGGACATTATATATTTACGCTTTAAAAAAAAGAAGATGGGTTATAGTTTGGCTGAAGCATAAAAAAAAACAAGTTATATTTTGATCCTCTTTCCTTAATTTGAGGACTTTTAGATACAGTATCTTAAACTGAAGTTACACTGACAGGTGGGATTGTGGGAAAGCTCCCCCTGTGTGTTTGTAGCTCTCTGCCTTATACTTCTGCTCTCTCTCTCTCTGGTGTTTGCTTGCCTTGTCCTACTTCTGGGAAAAAAACAAAACATGGAGGGGGAGTTCATTATTTTCTTAACATCTCTGCTATAGGAAGACTTAGTATCATATACGAATATTTTAAATAAATTACATCCATTATATTAATAGTTATATATTATATATATAGTCCATATGTGTGTATATATGTGGAATTTTTCAAATATAATATTTTATTAAGCAGGTTTAGGGGAAATTTCTTTTATTTTTCAAGTTAAAAGTTAACATTGTGATTCTAACTTAAAGGATGTCATTGAGTATTTGCTTTAGACATGTAATTTGCTAAAGCAGCATGTTATATTGATAAATTCAAAACCATTTAAGAATCATCATATTTATAGCTTTAATTATGCTGGCTTAAAAAAAGAATTAGGGTGAAGCTATTTTAATTCATCCAGAGTACTTAAATAAGAAATTAACCATGTTAAATTTATGAATACAATTTAAGACATT
The DNA here is from genome assembly GCA_025134845.1 of Neodon shergylaensis. Taxonomy (NCBI): domain Eukaryota; kingdom Metazoa; phylum Chordata; class Mammalia; order Rodentia; family Cricetidae; genus Neodon; species Neodon shergylaensis. Next base: position 4,518,302 of record JABTXL010007333.1, read on the forward strand.
GCAAGTATTGCTTATATAAATGAGACCATTGTTAAAATTTGCTGGAAATATAAATAGAATAAAAATTTGTGTAGTGTGTCTTAATTCTAGATACAAAAATAGTGTTTTAAATATTGTAGTAAATCAGTAAATAAGTTTGAGATCCTAAAGTTACTGACTAGGAAGTTTTCCTTAATGAAATGGAAGGTAGGAATATGCCTGTACAGATAAAATACTCTTTCAAGTTTGAAAACCACATTGAGTCAAAACAAGGATCATTGTCATGTGAAAGTGGTAGGAAACAGAAACAACAGATCAGCTAAGGTGCTCTGTATTGTAGTCTTGGCCTTCCGTCTCTGCTCTGTAGGTTGTATTGTCTGTTCCAAATCGGCCTGCCATTGAGGAAGGAGATCTACATTTATCCAGAAATCATGTGTGTAGACATGTGCGTACACACACACACACACAAACACACAGTACTTATTTTATTCTTACAGAAAACTCTCAAGGTTATTAATATTAGTTTCACTTTTAAGTGATCGAAAAAGATTAAATGACTTGATTATTCTCTTCCTCGGGCTACAGATAAGATGTGACCTGCTGCCTTGAGCCTCTGCATGTCTTCTTTGCCAATGCAGACTATGTCTTCAAACTGTAAACAAAATAAATCCTTCCCCCATTAAAAAAGCTTAAGCAGTTTATCCAGTTATATTACATAGATAGAACACAGGATGTTTCATTAATAAAGCTCTACTTTCATTATTGTTGGTTTTATTGTCTTTCCCTTAGCTAATTTCTTAGTATGTGGAGTACTACTTAGAGGAGTATGCCAGCCACACCCTTAACTGACTTCTCTGAGTTCTACTTTCCTAGTTAAATTCAATTATACACTATTATTCTTTCAAATGTTTAAATAGACAAATGTGAATATATTTTGATTATGTCTACCAAATTTTAACATACATATAAGTTGTGCATACATATAAGCCGAACAGAGCTATTTATTATAAAGGCACACTGTCATTGTCAGCTTTATTATGAGAACATAGACATTTTTCAATAACATGAGATGCCAACATCAAATGTAGTCTCCATACTGCAGAATCGAGCTGTTGGCTCTTTATCATGTTGTACCTTTAGACCAGCTAACACATTAAGGAATCAATTAAAGGGCACTCAGGTAGACAAAAATCTATGGAATTGGGTCAATGAATCAAAATCTTTTTTATCATTTTCTTAGCTGTGTGCATGTATGGTTGATGTGTTTGTGTGTGTATGTTTGTATGTGAAAGTGTGGGTTTATATAAGCCATTGCATATGTGTGGTGATCAAAGAACAATCTCAGGTTTCAATTCTCACCATTCACTTTGCTAGAGACAGAATCTCTTTGTTGTTTTTTCACTTTGTGTGCCAAGCTGTCATGTGAACATCTGAAATTTCTTTTTTATACTTTTCATCTTGCCATAGGATTTCAAATATCTGCCGCTATGCTAAGCCTTATGTGAGTTACATGAATTTGAATGCAGATCCCCAAGCTTGCAATGCAAATGGTTTTACCACTGGACTACCTACCCATATCCAAATTTCAAACATTTATAAATGTAGAATTTCACTGATGAACACTCCAGCTCATTCAATCTTTCTTAACACCAATGTGTGTGTGTGTGTGTGTGTGTGTGTGTGTGGAGAGAGAGAGAGAGAGAGAGAGAGAGAGAGAGAGAGAGAGAGAGAGGAGAGTCTTCTGTGAAATCTGCATTGACAAATATCTTTGAGTTCAATATGAAATCCCTGCAAGATTTACACACAATTTCTATCAGAACAACCCCAGAGAGTAGTACAGTTTTGAGTCTGAATTGGCGAAGTCCTTACCTTTTGAATAGTCAGCTGTGTGCCTTGCTTTTCTGGAGTTATGGGAAAGGACTTCATTAGTTCTTCACACTTACATTATTCAAATTAGATTATGAATATGAATACAAGGAGTTCTTTTAATTGCTACAGGGATAAAACTCACCCTGGCCATCTGATTTGGACACACAAATTGAGTGGTCATAACACCTCAGGATCAAGAATTAACATAATGTATTGAGATTAACATAAGATAATCCTGTTGAATTTTCTTCATTGTCCTCACAATTATCTCTATTATTGTGACTGATACCAAGGCATCTTCTTGTATATCAGCAACATCAGAACCCATGCTTCTCCAACATTACCAACTCCAACAATGCTCCAAAACCCTACAATCTGTCTTCAAGATAGCTCAAAACTTCAGAAAGTCTTAAAGTCTTTGGAATTCACACTATTATAGTCATTTTAATATGCTATGTGATTTTTAGAACACCCTCATGTATTATCCATTATAGAATCAACTTTCCCAGGGCTTCCTGGATGTCTCTTTGGGGAAATTTGTTGTATTTTATTCTATGATTTATTTTAAAGTTCATAATAATATAATTAAGAATAGTTTTGATACATATGGAAGTACTCTTTGGTCTTAATTTATTCACATATTTATAAATCTGAGTTATATTCTTTCTTGATTATATCTCAAATGCATGAAGTCCCCTTACCATGGAATCTGGTGCTCTGGGGTAGAAGCTAACAGTCCTCATCCACAGAGGCAAGTAGTCTCTTGTGAAGGAATCCCTCGTATCACCTTGCAATCTGCTTTAAATAGTATTGTTGGACAAGATTTGATAGTCATTCATCTTTATATTGTCATCTAATTCTATGAGGACACCAAATATAGATGACAGTTGCAGCACAGCTGCACATTGATTGGTAACAAGCAGATTTCTTTCATGTGATGATCTGTTAGATTGAATTCACACACTTGGAGAAGAACCTTTATCACTCCTTTCCTGTGTGCATTTAAATAATATCTCTCAGGGGTTTTATAGCATCATTGAGAACTGTTTATTAAAACCCTCCTTGGATGACAGGTACTAATTGAGGGTGGCTTAAATTCAAGAAAATTAATTAAAATGTGATGAACCATCAGAAAAGATGTATTAGATCATTTCTTTATGGATATTGCGTGTTTGTGTGCATACGTTCTTGTATGGGTGTGTGTGTGTGTGTGTGTGTGTAAAACTAGAAGTTCTTCAAAGTTTGTATCATAACCCTTTAAAAGTGTAGTCTAAATCAACCCACTGTGAACATATTATAGAAGTTAGATGACAAATGTTACATGTGTGGCATAAAGGTCAATGTAGCCAACTCCAAAATTGCCCTTTTAGCTGGCGATGTTCCTTACCACTACTCACCTTGCCTTCTGAGCTAGGATAGTTGCACTCCCCTCTGAGGACAGAGACCTAGAAAACCACTCATATAGCAAATTATGATAGCAGCAATGTTTGAACCGAACTCACACAGAAAACATGCTAGAACCAAAATGACATGAAGCTAATATTAGAAGACATCTGTTTTCTAGTAATGGTGCTTGTGTTCAGCCAGTCTATGCACACAAAGTCAGCCATGAACCACTTAAACTCAGTGTGACTTTGAAGATGCTTGTGGCTTTCTGTGTTGTATCTCTCTCACCAATAGAAATAATAATATTTTCTTTTCTAGGTGACTGCCAGCTATAGGTAAATACCCAGAAACATTAAAACATTTGACAGTGAACGGCATGGAATGCACTTTAAACAAATGCTAGCAACAAATATATTTATCAATAGAAGAACCACTTAAAAGACTTGGTATTGAGTTTCATTCCTTTTGATTTCTTATTGTGGAGAATAAAACTGTTTTGTTTTCCTCCTGTGGTGGCTTCCAACATCAACATACTTCTAGTTGTAGAGATTTGGGAGCTCTCTCAGGCAAGTTGTACACATCAAATAAATGCTTGCAAGTCTTAAAATTAATGATGCAAAATAATGAAAAAAATTGTTACTTCACAACTTATGTGTCAAGTCTCTAGAGTGTTAGAAAAGATGTTTCAAGGATCCTACATCTAATAATGACTTACACACCACTACAGAGTCTGTATGGTGTAAAAGGAACTTTTTCTTCTTGCTCCAGCATCTAGACAGAGCCAAATAACCAAGATTTTGTGGTTCATAGCATTTTGTCACTTCCATAATTTAAGTACAACAAAATCTGTCTTCTCGTGCAAAATGGGAGTGATTCTGTGGAATACATTCAAGTTAAAGAATTCATCTGAAGACATTGCATTCTTCCAGAACATGTGAATTCAACCTAATGAAATGTGACGAAAAGTACCTGCCACCTCAAGAACCCCGTGAAATTATTTGGTCAATTATTTGTAAAAAGTTGCAAAACTGCATTCAGACTAGACTCTCCTATGGTGGTTACTACTGTGAACCTCAGGATTAGTAAAACTGTATTTTATTTGCAAACAGTTTCTTTTCATTTTTAGGAAAATGTAACAAGTGCTTTTGCCCTGGGCCCCTGGAAAGTTTTTAATTGCTATTGTTCTGGTTAATAACCTTTTTTTTACCATGAGCCCTAGGTGCCAACAAGAAAGGACTGTTGCATAAAGTAGTGAATTTTCTCCCTTAGGTGGGCTTTGTAAGAATTAATGTTTCTAAGAAATGTAGAAATAAAAATAAATCTTTATTTTAGTGAGAGCGTGAATTCAATGGCTAAAAATGCTTTCATCTTAGCTGTTCTAATCATGAAACTGCAACTTCACTGTTGCAGTGAAGCTCTAAGATTTTGATGTAATGGCATCTGTGTGGACTGAAGGGTGAAACTGAAGCCTGTCATTTTCAGCATCGTGCTTGTGCATCTACCTGAGCACTGATTACATAAAGGAAAAGAGAGTGCTCTCATTCCTTTGATACTTCCCTCCCATCGTTACACTCATTTGGTATTTGTTCAAATATAATGTATATTTTACAGTGGTTTTGTTTGATAGTACAATGAGTACTGCATATATTAATTGCCATGACAACAGGTTTATCATCCTGCAGTCATGTTAGAGCTCATTAGTGTCAAAAGCATCCACGAGAATATTCATAGTACAGAATGAGAAATTTGATTTTTTATCTACTTTGTAAAATCTCTTCCCTATAAAAAGCTTTGTGATTTTTTTTCTTCTGAAGATTCATTCTTCCTGTTCCTGCTGGTATTATCTATATTTATATCAGAGTCATCATTTCACCTCACAAGATCACAGGTGAACCTTACTTAGCAGTATTTAAAGTCTACAAATTTAACCCCAATTATGTGTACATCATGTGCGACTCTACTTTTACTTGGTCGGTAGTGATACCCCATAAAAGGAGTACCTTCTGACTGATGTATTATTGTTTTACTGTCCATAGACTTCAACAAAAGACCAAGTAAATCTTTATTTCTGAAAGTACTTTCTGTAGGAGGATTTAGTAGTGTCCTTAGTCATTTTAAAGTACTATCTTTGTTTTTCAATGAACTAACTCACTTTTGTTTGTTGTCTTACCTTTCCCTTCACTGAGTACAAGCAAACCTCAGGGCAAATTCTTGTCACAGAAACCCATTCATCAGCAGAGGAAATACAGACAAAGAAACAAACAAAAAATGTGCATCTTACTTTAATTCAGTACAGAAAACACTTTGACACAGGAGTTTTAGGCCATGCAGTAAACTAGAAATGGTGGAAAAAAAGTGGGGATAGACCCTTTTCAGAGAATTTAGCAAGGATATAAAATAAAAATACTATAATATTATAAACATTAAAATAAAAATACAGTGCATTGAATAATACTCTACAAAGGTACTTCAGCAAAGTGATCATAAAAAAAAAAAAGACTTGGTTGGACTACGATCCAGAATTATCGGAGTTCAACCCCAATGTTAGAACTTGTTTGAGGTGTGATTGCAGACAAGTAATTTAGCTTGTCTTTGCCTTGCATTTCAAACTAGCAAAGGAGACAATATTTATATCTATTTCAATGAGCTATGAGTTCATTTTACCTATACACAAATTAGGTAATATTTATGAAATGATTTATATAGTGTTTGTCACATACTAGATGGAATGCAAATTTTGATTCAGTGAAATAATGAAAAACTGCTTAATGTTTGGTGGCTGAATGGTGATATTAGTTGACTATTGAGAAAGGTACATCATAGTGCAGGTATTATATCATAAGAATGTCAGAAAGTTGGTGTCTATAATTTTGATTATAATATTGGGCTGGAGAGATGGCTCAGTGGTTAAGAGCACTGGTTGCTCTTTCAGAGGTCCTGAGTTCAATTCCCAGCAACCACATGGTGGCTCACAACCATCTGTAATGAGATCTGGGGCCCTCTTCTGGCGTGAGGGCATACATGGAGGCAGAATGTTGTATATATAATAAATAAATATTTAAAAAAAATATTGAAGCTCAGCTGAAGGTCTACTGGAGGTCCTGATGATATGATTATGAGATCATTGTAGTGGTTCCAAATAATAGTCCAGAAGATATTCTAGATCAGAATAGCTAGATGCCACCAATGGACAAGAAAATAGCCATGGCCGTCAAGGCAGGAGTTGGGATGTTTCTCATGAACAGAGCTGCAGTGGTTACTTTTCTTACTTCTGTGACAAAAAATGAGAAGCAGCACAAAGGAGGAAAGATTTCCTGGCTCCTATTTTAAAGTTGAATTCAGTTGGCATGACCATTGAAATAACTCTATCTCTGCTGATGGTTCAACAATGTGGCAACTTCTTTTCATGAAAAAAAGACTGGAAATAGAACCCTGACTCATGCCAAGACACTCCCTAAATAAGAAAAAGATTAGTTATCCTGTAGATTTCTAAAACATTTACCGAAGGGTGATTGAATAAAGACTATTCCAGGTAAATTGCCAATAACTAGACCAGCCAAGTATTAGAGCAAACAGTTACATGTGAACAATTATTATCTTTTTATTATAATCAGATAACCCATGCTACTTAATTTTTCTTCAATAAAAATATTTCAGCAAAAGGTGGTTCTTGAATTAACTTTCTAAAACTTTTCTTTTTAAAAGAAACTTGAAATATTCTTATGTCTTTGACCAAATCAAAACAAAAATGACAAAGGCAAAGAAAGCAGAAATTATAGGAAAGTCATCTTCATTGGGAAACTTTGAGTTGAAAGTCTTTGAAGGGTATATAAGTGTAGGTGTGAGGAAAGAGAATGAAGGCAATAGTGACTAGTTATTGGATATCTACACAGAGATCACTCAGCCAGGCATTTACTTCTTTCACAATAAACCTGCCTTGGATATGTACATTCCTTTTCTATTAATAAAATCCCTGGAATAAATAATCTATTAAAAGTGGTTAAGACCTGATACCTAACTGTCCTTTGTGATGGAATTTTAATCTTGATCCTTTGATATCAAAATATAAGCAAATTCCATAATGCAAGACACATTCTGCTGTGTCTTTAGAGAAGTCTGCATCAGTATTGCCTTACTTACAGTTGCTAATTATTTAAAAAAAACCATTGTCTGTCTGACACATATTCAGAGTTTGCTCAATTCTCATATTAACATATAAAATTCAAACATGGGGTATCTGTGCATCAGAATGGACACAAGTACAATTGAAAAACAGCTTGGAATATATAACTTTTGGAAAACTTACTAACACACAGAATCTTAAATAAGATGAAAATATTTGTCTTATATGAATACTGTGAATATATAATTAAAGAGTCATTGTCAAGAATTTTATAGAGTGTTTTACCACAATTTAGACTCAGGAAAAAATTATAAAATAATCAATGTAGCCGGGTGGTGGTCGTGCATGCCTTTAATCCCAGCACTCGGGAGGCAGAGGCAGGCGGATCTCTGGGAGTTCGAGGCCAGCCTGGTCTACAAGAGCTAGTTCCAGGACAGGCACCAAAGCTACAGAGAAACCCTGTCTCGAAAAACCAAAAAAAAAAAAAATCAATGTAGCTCATTTAAGGTTAATCATTTTCTATAATGACATAGGCTAGATTTTTTTTTTTGAGAACACATCCTTGAGTTTGCAACAGAAATTACAAGCAAAGAATTGGTACAAAAATGGATTTAGTGTTAGGTATTATGTAAAAGTTTCAAAGAAATGTCAGGCAATATTGTATTATATTTATTGAGTAGTCAAATTTGTTAGAGACTTTAAAACACTGTTTCATATACAACTGGACCAATATTTACTCCTACATTCTGTCTGCCAGATGAGTATGGGATTTGGAGATGCAGTTTCTCTGTTGAATTAAGGTACCAGTGGGGATGTTTGTGTCCTATCTCTGTTTGTAATGCATAAGGTGTATCGAGAATGGGAGCCTGACAGTTACATCTTCCGATTGTATGATTCATTGTGTGACATAGGACAATCTTTAGCTTCTGCAGACTCAGTTAAGGATTATTAGAACTCAGAAGTTGGGGAAGATTGTAAGAAATAATATCTCTCAACATAAAAGGTCCATTGCACTCATCACTGCAACTGTGATTACTTGCACAAGATAAAACAAGATCAAGCCAACCAACACCCATGCATCAAGAGGGCACAGGAGACTGGTATAACTGAGTGATCCTGGTAGTTATGGCCTCTAGGGAAGGGGGAGTAAGTTTCTTAGGGGTGTGGTCAATGGTATGTTTCCCACCCTCCATTGGATGTTGTTCTATACTCATTTGTGTACAGGCAGGTATAATTGGATTTAGTGGGCTATTAGCAACAGCAGCAACAAAAAAAATGACATGAAGCTAAGAGAGGAATGTTGGAAGAGATCAACAAAGAGTTGGAGGATGGGATAATGTTGAAATAATGGCGGCTGGGGCTGAGTCCCCAGCACCCCAGCTGCCTGCTAGCTTAGCTTATGCCCCGAAATAACAACACACAAACTGTATTCATTTAAATACTGCTTGGCCCATTTCTATCTAGCCTCTTCTGGGCTAACTCTCGCACCTGGACTAGCCCATTTCTAATAATGTGTGTAAGCACCCCAAGGTGCGCTTACCGGGAAGATTCTAGCCTACGTCCATGCTGGGTCGGAGCTTCATCGCATGTCTGTCCGGGAGACTGGAGCATGGCTTCTCTGCTCCAGAGAGCAGAGCTTGTCGAGTCTGACCTCACTTCCTCTTCCTCCCAGTATGCTATTCTGTTTATTCCTCCCACCTATGTTTTAACCTATGAGGGCCAAGCAGTTCCTTTATTACTTAACCAATGAAATCAACAGATTGATATATGACACTCCCACATCAGGATAAGAGTGGTTAATATTGTTTAAATACATTGTATTTATGTATAACATTACCAAAAATAAGTTAAGAAAGGAATTACAAAAAATCAGCTGTCTTCATAATGTATGAGCATTGAATGGTTGGCTAAAAGGAAAAATATAAATGTTGGACATGTTTTAAACAGTTTTTACTTTTGAAGAGCATCAAAGTATTATAAGATATGAAAACAAGAACAGGATTCAGTCGGGAGGAAATGAGCTGCATAGATTTTATTTAAGATGGCTCACAATCATCTTAGGCATCTCTAAATCAAACTACTGACTCCAGCCATCTGTCCTCAACTCATCTACAGAAAGCCTTTTTGGCACTCCTAAATTTCCTCATGGATTCTTTGTGCTCAAAAATGAAATAACTCCTTCATTATATACTTTTAAAAAAACTTTTTTATTTATTTTATTAAGCTAAACATTTTCCTCTGTTCTCCTCTCTTCCTTTTCCCTCCCCTTCCACCCTCTTCCATGGTCCCTATGCTCCAAATTTACTCAGGAGATCTTGACTTTTTCTACTTCCCATATATATTAGATCTGTGTATGTCTTCCTTGGGGTTCTCATTATTGTCTATGTTCTCTGGGATTATGAATGTTAGGCTGGTTTTCTTTGCTTTACGATTAAATGCCACTTATGAGTGAATACATATGATGTTTGTCTTTCTGGGTCTGAGTTACCTCACTCAATATGGTATTTTGCAGATACATCCATTAGTTTGCAAATCTCAAGATGTCATTTTATTTTCTGTTGTGTATTACTCCATTGTATAAATGTACCACATTTTCCTTTTCCATTCTTTGGTCGAGGGGCATTTAGGTTGTATCAGGTTCTGACTATTACAAACAGTGCTGCTATGAACATAGTTGAGCACATGTCCTTGTGGTATGATTGAATATCCTTTGGGTATATACCCAAAAGTGGTATTGCTGGATCTTGAAGAAGGTTGTTTGATGTGGGAGTGTCATATATCAATCTGTTGTTTTCATTGGTTAAGCAATAAAGAGACTGCTTGGCCCTGATAGGTTAAAACATAGGTGGGAGGAGTAAACAGAACAGAATGCTGGGAGGAAGAGGAAGTGAGGTAAGACTCCTCAGACAGACTCCATAGCTCCTATCAGAGACACACGCGATGAAACTCTGACCCAGGATGGACGCAGGCTAGAATCTTCCCGGTAAGCGCACCTTGGGGTGCTTACACACCTTATTAGAAATGGGCTAGTCCAGGTGCTAGAGTTAGCAGAGAAGAGGCTAGATATAATGGGCAAGCAGTGTTTAAAAGAATATAGTTTGTGTGTTGTTATTTCGGGCATAAGCTCGCCAGGCAGCCGGGGTGCTGAGGATGCAGCCCTGCCGCTCCTTATTACAACAGTTGTTTCTTAATTTTCTACAAAACGCTGTACTGATATCTAAAGGAGGCTGTTCTAGTTTGCACTCCTACCAGCTGTGGAGGAGTGTTCCCTTTATCTCACATTCTTTCCAGGGTAAGTTGTCACGAGTGTTTTTGATCTTGGTCATTATTACAGATGTAAGATGAAATCTCAGACTTGTTTTGATTTGCATTTATCTAATGGCTAAGGATGTTGAACATTTCCTTAAGTGAATTTCAGCCATGTTAGATTTGTCTTTTGAGAGTTCTCTGTTCAGGTGTGTACCCCATTTTTTTTTTACTGGATTATTTGTTGTTTTTGTGACCAATTTCAAAAATTCCAGCAAAATTTATCACAGACCTCTAAAGAACGATACTAAACTTCATATGGAAGTCAAAAAATAATATGGATAGCCAAAATAATCCTGTAAAGCAAATTCTGGAGGTATCACAACCCTGACTTCAAACTCTACTACAGAGTTACAGTATTGAAAACAGCTTGGTATTGGCATAAGAACAGAAAGGAGGACCAATGGAACTGAGTAGAAGACTCGGCTATCAATCCACACATCTTTGAACACCTGATTTTTGACAAAGAAGCAAAAAATACATACTTTTACAAAGGACTTTAGGTCTACTAATGTTTGCCCAACACTCTCAAAGATAAATAAATTCCCTTAAGTGACCTGGAGACAATATTAGTTTTGTTTCATAATTAGTCATAATACTATAGCATGTATCTTAACTATGTAAAAGCACAACAACTTGTGTGTTGTGTGTTTCTGTATATATCAGCTTCATAAATCTCCCATGGTAGCTAGATTTGATGAAACAGAGCCTCTGATTACTTGCTCCAAGAATCTATTACATGGTGATTCCCTTACTATTTCCTTCATATTATGCACAAGCAAGTATAAATGACTAATAGTGTTCAGTTTGTTACTCATCATTCAATTAGCATCATTTCAACACTAGCTACTGCTCTAGGTTCCGGGATGCTCTGTGAATTGCTGAGCACATCTATTCAATTTTTTTTCTCTTTCTTTCTTTCTTTCTTTCTTTCTTTCTTTCTTTCTTTCTTTCTTTCTTTCTTTCTTAAGATTTCTGTCTCTTCCCCGCCAGCGCCTCCCATTTCCCTCCCCCTCCCCTAATCAAGTCCCCCTCCCTAGTCAGCCCAAAGAGCAATCAGGGTTCCCTGCCCTGTGGGAAGTCCAAGGACCACCCACCTCCATCCAGGTCTAGTAAGGTGAGCATTTTCACCCACCCTATATTTGAGAGTCAATCCAGCATGACAGAATTCTGACTGCTCTTGACTTTGCATTAAATCCCCCTACTGAGCTATTTTCATATTTTTATTTCTGATCTCTTCCTCCTGCTCCACCACTCCAAGGAGTTGTTATAATTTCTTTGAGAAGTATTTGAGAATCACAAAATTAGAATTTTTTTTGCAAGGTAAGGCAAATGTTTCTGAAAATGAGACTAACAAATATTAAGCCTGTTTTCATTTCTTTCATTACAAACCAGCAAAGATATATAGTTGTATCATTACCCTGTAGAATACCTACCAAATCCCTTATACTGTGATATGACTGGGTGAAGAAAGGTACATGACATACGCTTTTCAAATATTTGTAATCTATTGGTAAAAGAAAGTTAACATATAAATACAGGTATTATATTAGTGGTAATAAAAATAAATATAGGTATTAAATTAGTGGGCTAATATTGAAACATTTCTACATCAGAGCAATCTAAGGTATCACAGGTAGGGAGATTAGCCATACATAATTTGCATTCAGATGTCAGCTTGAATTTAAATTGAGTTCTGTGACTGACACTTATTGTCACTAATCTTCTCATCTTTATGGAGATTGATGTTCCCAAGATTTAGATAGGGGTCACTTTTCCCCTGGAACTTGTTAAAAATGTAGGATTGATAGGATAAATTATGTGACTTTTAGTCTAGGCCCTACGAAATATAGATATCTGATACCTAGCTTCATATAGCTACAGTAGGGAGATAGTGTGTTCAAAGAATGAGTCAGCTTTGGTTTTGAGCTATATCATTATACATTAAGCCCTTGTGTATTTTTGCCCTAATGTGAGAATCAGTGAAAATAAAAAAGGAAGCTACTTTTCCTGTCTTTAAACAGTATGTCATCTAGTTTAGAAGAGAATAAATGTAAATAAAAAGTAGGAAATAATGTCTCAGCCAAAGTAAATTCAGCCTCTGCTATCACTAAGCATCTTACTTGTATTATCTCCCACAACCTCAATATAGTTTTGTGATGGAACTAATACTATCTAGATTTTAAAGATAAAAAGATGTCTGGAGAGGTTAAGAAGTGAGTTTAGATTCACACTAATGATTTTCTTTTCTTCAACAGATTACAAATTTGTTGGATTTCAAGAGTAAGCTTGCTGTTTTTTGCTTTTATGAGCTCTCTTAAATGTCTGTGGAGCCTGTTTTTTAGAAAAATGAAGAGCCACAGTTAGACATAAACAGTCTCTGAGTCTTCTGCCAGGATGCAAATTATGGCTTTTGCATGGAGATTAGGCATATGCAATAAGAAGATGCTGAAGACAGCTTTCTTTCAGGGGCTTCTGCTGATATCCACCTGACTACTTTCCACTGATAGCTGCTCAGGATTCAGGGAAGGAAAGTTAGACTTTGCAACTTGTGGGTTGGTCCAGGGAACAATAGCACTGTCCTCACTCAGGATCTGGGTCCAACTACTGATGTAAGAGGATAGATTCTGAGATTCTGGTAGAGGTTTTGAGAAAAGCAAATTGCTATTTATTTATTTTCTTATGTATTATACATATGTGTGTCTTTACATATCTGCACACACATGCTTGTATGGGTGCACATGAACCTGTTTGTGGAGGCCACAATTTGACAGGAAGCGTTTATCTCTCTCATTTTCTACTCCATGGTTTGGGAAAGAAAATAGGGAGCTCTCATTGAGCCTGGAGCTCACTGATTCAGCTAGACTGACTGACCAACACATCTCAAGGATCTTTCTTTTCTTTTTCTCTTTCTTTCTTTATAAAGAATAACATCTCTTTATTTGAGGAACACTCTCAATAAGAAAACTGCAGTGGTCCTCTGCCCAAGGATCTTTCTAACTCGAATTTTCCAACACTGAGCTTAGAGGTTCGTGCTGTTGGACATCCATCATTTCCAGGGAAATGGAACTTTAGCTCTCTTTACTTTCAGGACAATTGCTTTACCAACTGAGCCTCCCCCAGCCCTACAAACTACTACTAATAAATGTACTTTAATGATGCACACTAACATAACTAGAATTTTTGATGGTACTATATTAAGGTTGAATTGACAGAAATAAAAGAATAACGATTGAGGAAATTTGCCTTTTGTAGGCAGGTAGTTATGCAAATCAGCTACCAGAATTGCATAAATAGCATTTTGTATTCTGATTCTAAAGTCCACAGGATTGGAAGGAACCCATTTGACTCCCAGTTTGCTCTTAAGTGTCATTTGAAGCTACTCAGAATTACAACCTAATTATAACATATACATTTGGTGATTTTTTTAAATAGAAATATGGGTGCATTCAGGCTTATTATTCTGAGGGATCACAGTCCATCACCACAACAATTGGGAAGCATGATAGTAGGCAGGCACAGTGACTGGACCAGCAAACTAAAAGGTTATATCTTAAACTGTAAGCAGAGGGCAGAGTGGAATGGATACTCTGGGGATTTTATGTGGGTTTGAACCTCAAAGCTCACCTCCACTGACATATTTTCTATAGCAAAGTCACATTTCACAGATCCACACAAACACATCCACAAACTAGAGACCAAGTAAATATTCCAATATCTTTGCCTATAGGGGAAAGTCTTATTCAAAATACCACAGTAATGTTTCTCTTTATTTTAGATTTCAATATTAAAAAAGAAAAAAAAACTCTCATACACATACTAATCAAAAATATTCAGTAACAATATTTTTTTTAAATTTGGATTTTATTGGAAATAACTTGATACTATTTTAAAAATGCAAATATCAAGAGTACTGAGCATTCGAGTATAGAACTGAGTATTAAGTTTTTAATTCATTCATTCTCTCTTTATTGAGAAAATATATTTCTTTTGATTTAATATAGTCTGATTATGATTATGGCCTTCCCTCCCCCATCTCCACTGAGATTCCTCCACCTTTCTTGCTATTGGAATCCATACCATTTTGTTCTCTCAAGAAAAAAGAAACAGTCATCTAAAGAATAGTAATAAAACAAAATCAGATAAAACAGAAACAAGCAAATCAGAATAGTAGAAAACAAACAAAAGAAAAGTAGCAAGCAATGAGAAAGCACAAGATACAGAAATGGATGCAGAGACACACATTTGTACACATCGGAATTCCATAAAAACACAAAGCATGAAGCCATTAACACATACACACATATCTATATCTATATCTATCTATATATATATATATATAGTGCCTGTAAGACAATAAAAAATGCTTAGTCAAAATTTTTTAACAAGGAACCTCCAAATATTCTAACAAATTTGTTTTGAGTTGGCCTTCTACCACTAGGTATAGGGCCTACCTTTAGGAGTCATTTGTACACCTAGTGAGACTCCAGTGGGGAGAAATGAGTTTTTCATGTATGAGTGGTTATTTACTGGACATAGCATCTTAGTTAGGGATGAGGACATGTTTCCACTTCTCTTCTCAAATACGGGCCCCAACTAGTTCAGATCCATGCAGGTTGTATTCATGTTGCCACAGACTCTGTGAGTTCATACATGGGTTTGTACTGAAGTGTTTAGAAGGCTTTGTTTTCTTAATGTTCTCGATCCCCTTTGTCCCTTACATTCTTTCCTTCTCTTCTACAGGGTTCACTGAGCTGTGAAGGGAAGAATTTGATGGAGATATTCCATTTAAGACTGAATGTTCCAGGTTGTCTCATCAGCACATCATCCAACTATGGGTCTCTGTAAATGTTCTGGGAAAATATTTATGTTGAGAATTTGTACAAATCTAACAAATTAAACCAGATGAATTGAAGTAGTAAAAACCCCATAACAGTAATGTACATGCAGAGATTAAAAAAATAATCAGGTACTATTCCTGACATTTTCTTCTTTCGCATTAAGTGCTCATTGAGACTTCATACTGCAATAACGGTGTCTAATGCTGCATGGTATAATGGAAAATGATTGAGTGACATATTAATGCTGCACACCATGTCTAAGTGTGTACATAGAGCCTGGCTGCTTTTAATCTGTGCAATAATTACAGATACTTAGCTGGCAGGTTTAGCTAAACATGGTTAAGTAATCACTGGAATAAAATGCAGCATAGTTAAATCTTTTTAAACTTAACACTACTTCTCCCATTAGTGTTCTTCAGAAAATAACTTTCTTATAAAAAGATTCTTCATGTCATGCTTCCATTCCAACGGTGTTCTATTAATTAAAGAGCAAAGAACTAAACTCACTGTAGGTAAGGCAGAGCTTTCTATGGCTTGGAGATGATACTATGCAGTAGGTCACTAAAAACCTGACGTGTGAAGAACATGAAATGAAGATTAACATTGTTCTTATCTCACAGTTTCTATAAAGTTGAGTTGTAGTCGTTTATTGTTGAAGGTGAAAGAAAGGTTTAATTACTCATAGGTCAGCTTCGCTCTCACTTAAACCAATTTCCTTCCCTCTGACTTGTGACATAATGTATATTAACTTCATAACTTTATTTCCTTCCAATAAGCAAATGATCTAAAGAAATCAGTCCCAGAATGTAGCCCTCCAAGCAAATATTTTCTGAAGTAATTAGTTTTACCTAAGGACTTTCATTATTACTGGATATACAATCTTTGGTAAATGTCTAGAAACACAACATATTTTAAACCTGTTTCAAATGAACATAAATGAATAAATGGTGGATATGTGAAATGATATATAACTGCATGTAAATATAAATACAGCTTTTATAGACAAATTAAATTGTTTTATTTATATGCATACATTGGTGATGCGTTATTAATAGAATGAACATATTTTGGATAGCACTGCTTCTGTCAAGTGAAAATATGAGTACCAGAAATGAGCATAGAAAATAGCTCCTTTGTCTGGTTATGGACTCCTTTTCTCTCTCTCTCCACTGTATAGTTAGGGTTGTATAAAGTTCCTGCAGATTCATGAATTAGCTTTGATTTTTCCTTACTTTCAAGCTGTTTTAATAATAACAGTTGTACCTTTAAAATAATAAATTCTCTTTGTAAACTTCATTTTCTGCTTTGCCTTCTCCTCGGGTGATCGCCTTTGAAGTTTGAGATAAGTATATCTGTTAATAACCAAATTAAAACATTCCTAGTTTAATAGAAAGATCAAATCTATTATATATTTCAATAAAATAATTACAACTGTAATATTAAGTCTGTTATGTTCTATTGGCATTTTTATGAGTAGACAAACTTTAATATAACTCTTCTTTGACAGCCTCAAACTCACAACTGGCCAAAACATACCACACTACTTCTAGGGCAGATTTTCAATTTGAATACTTACAAAATATTCAGACAGACTCCATGCCTACACAAATCCCATGTGTTCTAGGATTTGTTTCTATATATGATATTATAAAAAGAGCTGCTATGGGCTTTCCCACTTACGTCATTAAAAGACAGAAGCATTTACTCATACTAAGCAGTTCCCAAAGCGTAGAATTCCTGGATTGGATGGATATGCACTTTGAAATGCTCCCCCGCCCACCAGGTATTATTAATTTACGGACAGATCCATAGTCCAGGAGAAATCTAATTTCTTTTATGTACTGGGGAAGCACAGCTACTGTCTGATTCCTGTTTTCTCTTACTTGGGAAAGGAAGCCATATACTCAAGGAAACTACTATAGTGCATTGTGTTTTAAAACTTTGGCTGATTTTCCTCTGCCAGTATACTCTTCTGCTCTTTGCATTCTTCTCCTTAGACAGAGGCAGATCATCAGCCTTTTGAGGCAGTGACCATAGTAATTTCCTCTTGTTGAAGCTCCAGACCTCTTCAAGGGTGTTACACATTCAAGCATGCAGTGTCTGTCAACTTATTATCTCTACCTGTGTGTAGACTACAGCTGCCTAGAAGAACTGATAGATTCTAGGAGTTCAAATCTCTAGAATATGTTAGATAACCTGGTCCCTACCCCTCTGGCTTCTAGTGAACCTTGTGTAGTAATCAGTTAGTATTTGTTGAAAGGGTTGATTGGCTTTTATTTTTGCTCAATTATAAAGTTACTCAATTATATACTTCTTCTATTATAATTAGTGCACTTTCCTGGAAAAAAAAAAACTCTGCTGTTTACCTGGAATGCCTTAATTTGTCAATTTCAATGCTTTCAATCTTAAATGACACAATTAGAGCAATCACTATTGTATGCTTCCGAAAACAAATCTGCACAAAATGCTGATTAGAATGCAACCCTGAGCTATTTTTAGGAGACTCTAGAACAGCTGCATGGGTAGCTTGGGTTTTGAAAAAATGTTTTGATGGGTGTTTTGAGAGTCTTTGGTGAATACTGGATAAAGAATCTTTAAATCTACCATACAGAAAGCTTTTTGAACCGTTAGCTATCTGCGAGAACTAATAGTCACCTAATGTGTTCACAGCATATATTGTCTCCAACTCTCTCCACAGTTCTGTAAAATTCTAATTTTGTTCACATAACTACTAAGTCTTGGAGTTTAAATATTTTGCTTGTTTTAATTGTACGACTTCTAAGTAAGGTTCTAAGTGAAGAGGTTTCAGTTATTACTTATTAAAAACCAAATGAAAATATCTGATACTTAATTTTCTAATAAATGAGAAATCAAAATTAACCAATCTGATTATAATTAATAGGTTTAAAGATTTTAGCAAATGACCAGTACTTGGGAACCCAAGTCAGATGGAGGATTTCCCAGAGTTCATGGATTGCAGTCATCATCCTTGGGGTTAATCCAGATGGGATGGTGCTATTATTTGATTCAATATTCACAGGTACAGTTTCCAGGGACCTGCTAGGAAATAAGTTCTGTTGTTGGAGCCACTGTCATATCCCTTACTATCTATGGTTGAGTGGCTGCTTAAGATTTTCTTGGGGTGGGGGATTATTTAGCTTTTACAATATCACATTTCATAGATTTTGAGCAAAAAGGAAAATATCTATTCTATTTTATTTGTTAATTTTTAAATTATTTTATAATTATTATTTTATTTTATTACTTTAAAAAATACCAATCAAAATTCCAACTTCCTCCCCTTTTCCCACTTCCCTCCCACTCCCTCCACACACTCTTCAACCCAACCCCCTCCAATATTAAAGGGCAAGTCACCCTGCCCTTGGGAAGTCCAAGGCCCTCCCCACTACATCCAGGTAGAGCAAAGTATACATCCAAAGAGAACAGGAGAAATGCCAGTGCCATTGTCATTGACCCTTGGTCTGCCCCAGGTGTCAAGCACATTCAGAGGGACTAGTTTGATTCCATACTCATTTATTCCCAGTACAGTTGGAGTGGTAAGCTTCCATTAGCTCCTGCACATTGTATCAGTGGGTGAACCCCTCATGGTCTTGACTCATATTCTCCCTCCTTCTGCTCTTAAGTTGGACCTTGGGAGCTCAATCCAGTGTTCCGATGTGGGTCTCTGTCTCTGTTTCCATCTGTTGTTAGACAAAGGTTCTATGGTGATATTTAAGATAATCATCAATCTGACTACAGGGCAAGGTCAGTTCAGGCACCCTTTGTATTGCTTAGAGTCTTAGCTGGGGTCATCTTTGTGGATTTCTGGGAATTTTTCTAGAGCCAGGTTTCTTGCTAACCACAAAATGGCTCCCTCAATCAAGATATCTCTTTCCTTTCTCTCATATCTGTCTTTCCCCCATCTCAACTATCCCATTCCCTCAAGCTGTCTGCAATCAACTCCTTCTATTATCCTCTTCCCCTTCTTCCCTTGGGTCTACTCCTGCTCTCACGCTCCCAAATTTGTCAGGCGATCTTGTCTGCTTCCAATTTCCAGGTGGATCTATATATGTTTTTCTTTGGGTTAACCTTTTTACTTAGCTTCTCTAGAATCATGAACTACAGACTCAATGTCCTTTGTTTATAACTAGTATATGTTAACAAGTGAGTACCTACCATATTCATATTTTTGGGTCTGGGTTATCTCAGAATAGAGTTTTTCAATTCCACCCATTTGCATGCAAAATTCAAGATGTCATTTCTTTTTACCACTGAGTAGTACTCTAATGTTTAAATGTGCCACACTTTCTTTATCCATTCTTCCATAGAGGGGCATATAGGTTGTTTCCAGGTTCTGGTTATTACAAACAATGCTGCTATAAACATGGTTGAACAAATGCTTTTGTAGTATGATTGCACATCTCTTGGATATATTCCCAAGAGTAGTATTGCTGGATCCTGAGGTAGGTTGACTCACAATTTCCTGAGAAACAGCCACACTGATTTCCAAAGTGGTTGCACAAGTTTGCAATCCCACCAGCAATATATGAGTGTTTCCCTCTCCAGCATAGGTTATCTTTGGTGTTTTTGATTTTAGCCATTCTGAGAGGTGTTGGATGGTATCTCAAAGTTGTTTTGATTTGCAGTTCCCTGATAGTTAAGGAAGTTGAGCATGTACTTAAGTATCTCTTGACCATTTGAAATTCTTCTGTTGAGAGTTCTCTATTTAGTTCAGTACCTCATTTAATTGGACTGGTTTACAGTTTCAGCAGTTTAGTCCATTGTCATCATGGCAGGATATGGTAGCGTGCAGACAGACATGGTGCTGGAGAAGGAGCAGAGAGTTGTACATCTTTTAAGAATTATGTATATACTGGAAATAAACATTATTAACTTGAACTGAACATTTTCCTGGCTCTGCCTTTTGGGTATTTGATCATTTTAAACTTTCAGACTGCTTTGAATTTGCATGTCACCTATGTGTTTAGGACTTCTGGTTGTCAGGTTCATTCCCCACCAGTGGCTCTTCATTAATGACCGATCACTTCTAATTAGGATGGCATGGAATGAAAGAAAGTACATTGTTTGCTACAAGAATCTGGAAAAAGAAAACCCTTGGAATAATCACGCAGTGCTGAAGCTGCACGGTTACCCTCAGCTTGAGGCTGAGAAAACTATTTCTGTGGAAAATGCTTGTGATGGATTGAAAGAAAATAGACCCCAAAGCAAGTGGCACTATTAGGAGGTATGGTTTTATTGGAGTAGGTATGGCCTCAAAGAAAAACTGTGTCACTGTGGAGCTGGGCTTGGAGGTCTCCTTTGCTCAAGCTACACTCAGTGTGGTATACAGCTCACTTCCTGTTGTCTGAAGATCCAGATGTAGAACTCTTATCTCCTTCTCCAGCACCAAGTCTGCCTGCATGCTGCCATGTTTATTGCCCATGATGATGATGGACTAAACTGCTGAAACTGTCTAATTAAATGTCTTCTTTTATAAGAGTTGTCATGGTCATGATGACTCTTCACAGCAATAGAAACCCTAACTAAGACAATGCCTCACAGAGAATGTTTAACTAAAAGATGGGTCACTAGGGAAATAAATTTTTCAAGTATCAGGGGAATACCAAAATTTTCACTTGATATGTGTAATTGACACAATGATTTAAAGCACTACATCCCATCATTCCACCATGTAGATTGTAATGTGAACCACAAAGATAAACATGTATATATATTATATATTATATATTATATATTATATATTTATGTATATAAAGACATATTTACATCAATTTTTTAAGGTGTGCTATGGGGAAAGCAGACTCATGGATTTGGGAGCCATTCCCCCTAGTGCTTCATGAAGCCTGACTCATTCTTTACAATCCAAAAGAGCCCATGACCTCTTTCTCTCTCCTTTTAAGAGCTCTTACCTGCAGGCAAGAATACATGCCTTAAGGCTGGTAACCCAAAGCTGTTGGCAGAATGAAATCTGACAACACTTCCCTCTTTTGTCTAAATAGGGGTTCTAAGTCTAATAAAAAACTGTATACAATAAGAACAATTGTCAAATATTGTTCAGGAGAAAGAAAGGGTAATAACATACACAAAAATGGGCCTACATCAAACAAGAGCAACATAGAAGCCATGCCTTAAGGCCAGTACCCTAAAGGTATTGATGGAATGAATTCCCACAACAGTAGAGAGTTCTGCAGCACAGCCCTTTGCATTTGGCCAATTGTATGGGCACACTTGGGAGGCGGAGTCTAAGATCAGAAGAAGCTCATCCTTATCTATATAGCAAGTTTTGAACCAACATAGTCTACATGAGACCCTATATAGCAGTCAGTCTGGAAAATGTGATACTACAGAGGTATTTATTATTTTTGCATCTTAGACAAAATAAAATATTCCAGTAAAACCACACGCAATTTTAAATGTCTAGTAAGAGCTTGATATTTAAAATAAATGCTTGAAAGGCAGTGATTTTCCATTGTGAGACTACATTCTTCACCCTAATACTCTGATTTAGCTTTTTGTCTCGAGAATGTGTTCAGATCTTCAAATTGCTGATCCTGGAAATTCCTGTTATTGCCTCCCCCTCCCCACTACTGCAATTCTTTCCTTCTCTTCCTTCTGTGGTAAATAGCACTTTGTTTTCAGAAAAAGGGGAGTTAGATTTACAGCCTTAGGGAAGAAAGACATCTGTTTTGAAAAGAAAAATAAATATTGTATGGATACTGCTAGTGTTTGTGTAACTTCAGGCAAAGGCCTATGTTTGCTCCTGTGTCTGCCTCAGCAGACTGATTTCTGCCAGTATTTGTGGCATTACTAACAGTTAAATCAGGCAAGATAGCCACAGTAGTCCACCTCATGGGTAAATAGGAAGCATGGATAACAGTAAGTGAAAGTCCAATTAATTCTCTTTGAAATACTGAAATTAGAAGAGTGGAACAGAAAACCACAAATCATCAACCTAAGATTTGCCATTCTTTGAGATGTTTTCAATAGATTTTGTTTTCCTCTCTGATTTATTTGTGCAATTGAATCAGCAAAAGTACACAGCACAATTTTAAGCCATCTTAGAAGACACAATCCCAGACTTTCTCTCAGAATGATAATGGGTAAATGATTATATAAGGGAAATGCAATGTTTATTCAGAGAATGTTAAAAATTCAAAATTTGAAGACTCAGTATGAGCACAAGTGGACAAGAAAGCTTCTTGGCCATATGCACATCTTAAAATTAACATCAAGCTGTGATTGATTCTCCTTATAGGAAAAATAGTATCTAAAAGCAGTGTGGCACATACATGAGTCATAGCAAATTACAACACTCGCCAGAGATTCAGATTAGAAAGTTAGCTTCCATGTGGTTAAGCTAAAAGTTTTGAATCATCCTTTTTCTCTTCTCAATTGTGTAAAAGCAGAGTGTTGATTTCCTTGTTGGGTAAGTTATGAAAGCAGAAACGATTAGACACAGTAAAACCTTAAATGACAGTTTTTAAAAGCTTAATGTGGTGATATATTGTTTGTACAAATAAAGCTTGCCTGAAGATTGGAGGCCTAGTGGCTACTAGTTAACCATAGAGGTCTGCAGGTCTGTAAAGATAAACAGTAAGTAATATGATTGGGAAGAGAGAAAGGGAAAAGATGGGAGGAAACAGAAACTCAGTATCTTCTGAGCTGGGTAGTTGAGTAGGTAAGGAGGTTGTGGTTTGGCTCGTTCATCTCTCTGATCTCTCAACATTTCCCCTATATCTGACTCTGGACTTTTATTATTTAGACCTTTTGGAACTTGTGCTACATATGGGCGCCCAAGTTAAAAGCAAGAATTCATGAAAAAGACATTTGCCTGTGGCTTTTCAGTCACTGGAGTCACCATTCCACTACACCCAGGTAGGTTTTCTGTTCCTTTTTCCATTAGCCTCTAAGCAAGTTTTGGATTTTTTTGTTACTGTTGTTATTGCAGCCCCTCTGCAGCAAAGTCCACAGGCACCTGGTTCCAAACACCACAGGACTTGTCGACCCTAGACTGTCTGGCTCTGCCTTCAGAAAGCTTTCCCCAAATGTGCTTTTTCTGCACAATCCTCTGTGCATTTTCCTCTCTCCCTCCCTCCCTCCCTCACCCCTTCTCTCTCTTCCTCTTTTCTCCCCACCGTGGGTTGTGGACTTTTCCTACATCCCCTCTCCTCGGACTGCCTCTTGCAGCTCACAGCTACATGCTAGCAGTCACAGCTGTCTTTGGCCAAGCTCTTCATCCCCCTTGTTCTCTGCTCAGATATGCTACACCTCATAGTTCACTGACATTGTCAGAAAATTTGATAAGACAATTGGGATTTCTTAAAAGGAAGAATTAGTTAAAAGAGAGAGTTTTTTTCCACATCAAAAACTGGGAAACACTATTACTATGGAGGGATTAAGTCTTTGTATAATAATATGCTGAACAGTTTGAAAATGTAACAATTAAATGAGAGGATAACACATTTAGGCGAGACTCATGCAATATCAATTATAAACATTATTAGTTTAATCATTTTCCCACCAAAAAATTGGTTAACAGAAGTGCTAAGATACAAGTTTTAGAAAAACTTAATAAAACAGATCATAGAGATATTTCGATCCAGACATAGGAATTTAATGTAGAACCAATTTCAATGTTGCATTATAAGGTTAGAGAGGAACAGCCTAAGATTTTCAAGCAACCAACTTTAGTTTATCCAGAAACTTTAGAGAAACGACCAAATGACAGCTATACCCAAGGCTATGTAAGAGTTAAATGGGTTCTGTGGAAATGTTAGATTTAAGGGACTCTATGGAAGTGACAGTCTCTTATGGCACCTGTTATGAAGCAGATATTAAACTTGTGGTCAACTTGTAATAGCATTATCCCGAGAGACTAGAGGGATTTGGTTTAAGTGGTCTTGGAGTCTGGTTCTCAATTACAGTGGGCAACATGGTTGAAATAAGAGGCTAAGACCATTGAAAAACAAAGTAGGGTTAGAGGTATGGAACTCTCCCAAGACCAATTTCTAGGAAAGAAAAATTATGCTGATGTACAAAGGCAATATCTATATGATGACTACATCTTAGATTTATGCTGCACAGAAGTTTTGAATGCTTGGGACAGGATTGGAGAAGTAGGAAATAAAATTTTGTCATTAACTAAGGTTATACAGGGCCCAAAGGAAGCCTTCATGGATTTCTTTCAAAGATTGACTTTAGCAGTAAGTGGAATGATACCAGATTCAGAAGCTAGACAAATAACAATTGAATCC
Source organism: Neodon shergylaensis (assembly GCA_025134845.1). Taxonomy (NCBI): domain Eukaryota; kingdom Metazoa; phylum Chordata; class Mammalia; order Rodentia; family Cricetidae; genus Neodon; species Neodon shergylaensis. The sequence goes on from JABTXL010007333.1 coordinate 4,543,081, forward strand.
CTGGCTTTTGAAAATGCTAGTGAATAATGCAAAAGGGTAATTAGGCTATTAAGGACAAGATAAGCATTTTTGGAGGAGTGGATCCAAGATGCAATCAATAATTGAATCTCAAGATGATGATGATGCTGGTATAAGAAAGATGATTTCCAAAGGTTTCAAGAAAAATCAAAATGTCAGTTGTTTCATTCGTGGCAAACATGGTCACCTAAAAAGGGATTATAAACAGAGAATTTCTAGAAACAAAGTTTCTTCTAACCATAACCCCAAAATAATGGCCCTCCCTTCTGGAATATGCAGAATGTGTTGCAAAGGCAGCCACTGAACCAATGACAATCAAGGTAATGCTTTGCCATTGTGAATCTTCCTGAGGGGCCTCTCACGGGACCTCATGCCAAATTTTGTTCAGTCATTTCCTGTGTACTAAGGAAGAATTTCCTTTCCAGATCAACTAATGAGCCTAATGCCTATAATAAAAGACCACACTGTTCTGGATGATAGAAAAGCTATAGAGGAGAGAACAAAAATATCAGGAGAAACCATAAAGAAATTTTTGAAAACTTCTATAAATGAACAAAAACCAAAATTAAAAATATAAACAGTTTCTTTGAAGGCCTTGTAGACACAGAGGTGGATCTCACAATAATTGCACCAGAATGTTGACATCCAAATTGGCTTCTTCAGGAAGAAATTGTTCAGCTATTAGGGATTAGAACTTTATCTGAGGTAAAACAGAGCACAAGATGGGTCAAATGTATAGGACCAGAAACTCAGAGAGAAAAATTAAAGCTGTATGTGCCTAACATAGCAATGACCTTATGGGGATGTTATTTGTTACATCAATGGAATACTCAAATTAACATGTCTCCCAAGTGTTGGGATTTAAGGTGTGTGCCACCACCTCCAATCTTAACTGCTTATTTTTCAAAGGTACCAACAATCCTACCATTAATATGGTTAACACAGAAACCTACATGGGTTGTACAATGGCCTTTAACAACAGAGAAATTGCAAACCTTAGAACAGCTGGTACAGGAGTAATTAAATACACAGCATATTGAAGAATCAGTCAGTCCCTAGAATTCTTTTGTATTTGTTGTTAAGAAGAAATCTGTAAAATGGAGAATGATAGCAGATCTAAGAGTGGTTAATAAAATGATTCAGGGAATGGGTTCTCTATAGTCTGGCACTCATTTACCTTCTCTATTACCTAAAGGAAAGCCTCTTATAGTTAAATGATTTAAAAGACTGTTTCTTCACTATACATTTACAAGTAAAAGACAGAGACAAATTTGGCTTCATGGTGCCTACTTACAATAATTATCAACCTTGTAAGAGATATCAATAGAAGATTCTCCTAGCAAATTTCTTCAATTTATACTTTACCATTACATGGATGATTCTTCCTAGGTTATTCAAATGTAGATATGTTAAAAAAGAATATTTGAAGAAGTAAAGAAAAATTTGCCTTGTTGGGGATTATAAATTGTTCCTAAAAAATAAAGAGGAGATTCTATTAAGTATTTAGGCTATTTAAATAGGTTGACAGCAAATTAGACACCAAAAGGTGCAAATTAGAAGAGACCAATTGCAGACTCTTAATGACTTTCAAAGATTGCCAAGAGACATTTCCAATCTATGACCCATTATTGGGATAAAACGTGATGAACTGATTAATTGAAACAACACCTTAGATGGTGAGAAGAACTTAAACAGTCCCAAGGAATTATCAGATGAAGCTAAGAGAGTATTGACTTTGACTGAAGACAAATTACATAAGGTCTATGTGGATTGACTGAATCTGAATCTTAAGTGCATTCTGGTCATATTACCCTCCAAATATTCCCCTATAGGAATTTTAATGCAAAGGGAAGATGTTAACTTAGAATGGATTTTTTTACCACATAAATTGAAAAAAGCATTAAAATCTTATGTGGAAAAAGGTCTCTGAGTTAATTCTAAAAGAAAAATTAAGACTTTGTCAATTTGTGGGAATAGACCCAGCAGAAATTATTATACCTTTTAACTAATGATGAACTTGGAAAATTACAGGAAGAAAGTAACCCTTGGCAAAGAGCTTGTAGTAATTTTTTAGGGGAGAGATTAACAACAACTATACCAAAAGTGAGAGAATTAGACTTATAAAGAAAACTAATTGAATTCTTCCTTGCATTGTACAGGATACACCAGTAATAGGAGCCCCTACATTCTATACTGATACAATTAAATCAGGAAAGGCAGGTTACAAATCAGAAAATTTGAGTAGAGTGGAACCAAATCCTTATGATTTTGTTAAAACATCAGAATTATATGCTATTCTCATGGTACTGAGAGATTTTAAAGAACCTGTTAATATGGTTATAAATTTGTTAAATTTGCAATACGCAGAAAGAGTTGTGTTGCACATTGAAATTTATGAATTGATACCAGAAGATATAGAATTGACTTTATTTTTTTTATTCAGGTACAAGATAAATCAGAAATAGGTATCATCCCATATACACAACATACATGCGATTCCATAAGAGCCTGCCAGGTCCTCTAGCACAAAGTAATGCAGAAATTGATCAATGATTGATTGGAAATGTGTTGAAGGCCTCAAAATTTCATTAAAAAACATTTCCATAAGAAATTTTTAAAAAAGGACTTTTCCATCACACCATAGAGGTCTAGAGGTCTGTACAGACAGACCAGAAGGGATATTCCTAGGCAGAGAGAAGTGATAAGATGGGAGGAGACAGCAACTCAGTATTTTTGGCTGGGAAGTTGAGTAGGTAAGATGCCTGTGGTTTGACTCCTTCGTCTCTCTGATCTCTCAGCATTTCCCCTATATCTGACTTCAGGCTTTTATTATTAAGACCTATTAGAATTTCTGCTACAGCTTAACTTGGCTCTTGTGGTTTGTCTGAAGATGCTCTGATGGTAGGATTTGTTTCTGAAACTACCTAGACCTAAAAATATCATCAGAGTAAAACTGGATCTGATACTAACATTATCTGAAAACAAGGATGGTAAAAATACCAGCATTTTTTAATAAATTACTTTTATTTGGTAATTTATATACATGAAGTAAGGTCTTTCCAAGAACATTACAAAATATATGGTATTTATGTTTAAAGGAGGTTATTTGGCTTGTCTGATGGACCACAAATACCGAGTAACCCAAAAAAGGGATAATATCAGGAGATCCTGATTTTCTGGTTACACTCTTTCCATGAATATGCACTTCCTTGTCCTATCATGTGGGAGAGAGGATTTAAAGAAAGACACTCTCAAAGAGTATATATTTACTTTGAAGACTGTATCACACACACAGGGTTAAGCCAGAAGCACATCTCTGATAATAAGCTAATTTAGTGATTTACTCAATTTCAGGCTATACAGGGTTGTCGGTAGATAGACGAAAAATCCCCTGGTGACTCATTCATTTCACTAACAGACTCCAGTGCAATTCCAACTCTGCATATTAACAATGTTTTCCATGAGAGTCAAATAGTGGCCAAATAGATTTTAAAGAATCTCATTAAGAAGATGCACATTTTCCTGCTTTATTAGAAAGAAAATAGTATTTGAGTGGTGCTAAATGGCAGAGTCAGTCATCAATTTCTGTTTTTTTTTTACTATTTTAATGGCATACTAATGTCCCTCAAGTGCTTCACGTCAGCACTTTACGGCAATCCAGTGTTTGAAGACAGAGCCCGTACTCTCCCCAACCATGGGACACCAGCTTTCTACTTCTCGTGTGGTCATCAGGGTCTTAACATTCTGTCTGATGTGAAAGGTGGTAATTTTACATTCATGAGGAGTTTAAAACTAGAAACAGGCTACATTTAATTAGTTAATCTGGCATAGAAACAAACTCCATTATAGATTTATGTTTAAGCCTACAGACAAATGCTCCTCTCATCTTTAGACAAAGAGGCTTCTCTTTTATTGTATGCAGAGGTGAATGCAGAGACTTAAGGCTGCTCAAGAAGAAGAGAATAAGTGCAAGTGAGTCCCTAGATATAAAGAGGACATTGATTCTACCCTGTGCAAGGCTCAGGCAACATCACAGAAGAAGGTTCTGACAGACCGCAAAGCCAGACAACAAAGAAAGGGACTGTGAAATGCTGTTTTTAGGGCATGCACACATGATCTCAGAGAAAATAGAGCTGCTCCCACTGAACCTGCACATGATAAGGCCTGACAACAGTCCATCATGGGTCAGGAAGTGATAATGAGGCACTATTCCATGTTGTTGAAATATTAGCTAGGGACAGATTTGTATGGGGTGGCAGGAGTTAGCTATTGTCTTCAATTGTGTACCCATTGGTGAGCCCACCGGATGCCAATGATTAGTTTCTAACATTTAGTCACACAAATGGTCCTGGTTAAAGTCATTGGGTCACAAAAACAAAAGAAAAATACACAAAAAAATAGAGAAAGTCACTATAGAAAGGTCACTATATGGCTGACAAGGGTGAGAGAGGGAGATAGGAAGGGAGTGATGTAAGTGAAAACAGACGGCAGTATATAAGTGTATGAATTTTTCAAAGAACTGACCCAATAAAAAACAAATTTAAAAATACCCGCATATTCTTTTTCTTATTCTTATATTTTTATAAGTTTAGTTAAGGCTAAGATTTCATTGAAAGGTTTTATTTTATTGAAAGAATAGCGAAGATCTGGGTAGTGGTGGCACAAGCCTTTTATCCCAGCATTTGGGAGGTAGAGACAGGTGGATCTCTAGGAGTTTGAGGCCAGCCTGGTTTACATGAGCTAGTTCCAGGACAGGCTCCAAAGCTACACAGAGAAACCCTGTCTTGAAATAAACAGAAATGCAAACCAAACAAATGAAAGAAAGAAGAAAAGAAAGAAAAGAAAGAAAGGAAAGGAAAGGAGAAGAAACGAATAGAGAAAGATTAGAGAATAGACAAAATCCTGATCTTTACATTGTTATTTTTTCTTCTGAATATTAATGTCATTTTAGAAATAGACACGGATACGCATTGAATTCGTACCTTGTTATGTAGACTTTGTCTTATTTCGCATCCTCAGTATCCTCTGAAGGCATGTAGACTGCCCTGCTTCTCTCTCCACAACCTTTGTACCAGAACGGCCCAGACACTCTGAGCTCTGCCATGTGGAACCATGGAAGAAGACCCAGGTTTATCCACCTGATTTCTCATAGCAAACATCAGGGTGATAATCCCCCTCTTGGAAGGACAGAGAGGGCATTTTAACTTATATTCATGACTGTGTAAAGCAAGGCTTTGCCTGACAGACCCTTTGTTGCTGCATTCATCACTGCTATTCCTTCGTTAGGGGACAAGCCTGAAGATAAAGCCTGAAATGTTCCCCAGTCACATCCTGAACTGGAAAGACTTGAGATGCTAGAGAGTAATGAGATACCACAGGAAGAAAAATGAGACATGTAGAACAACCACCCTCAGCATTAACTACATGTAAATGTGTTCAGCAGCCCAGAACACTTCTCAACACTAATAATAAAATGAGAAATTTCTTCAGTGAGAAAACTACATTTTTGATTTCGAGATTAAATCAAAATAATTGAAAACGAGGTAGCAGAGGAAGGGGTTCCTGTGGTTCTGTAATATCACCCAGTTCTTTGTAATTGAAAAGGAAAAATACAAACACAAAAGGACTGCGTGAGGAATGTGAAGAATGAGCATCAAAGAAATCAACAGGAAAAATCACTTCCCCTAAGTATAATGCCAAAGAAACACTATTGGAAAAAGAGAAATTCATCATATCCCTCCCAGGGGGATATGTAAGAGAAAATGCAAGCATTTTGAAATGAGGAGAAACAGCACTGGGATTTAAAACAAAAATTAATCTAGCTGACCAAGAGCTATGGAAGGTGCTTATGTGTTCTGTGGGGGACATAAAATCAATGAAATACGAGCATATGCATTTATGAACAACAAGTGCTTTATGCTGTTTCTGCCTCAATATTGTACTTCTGTTATTCCAAATTGTCAATAACTCACAAATTCTCAATGACCCACACTAGTTATTTTGGTTTCTCTGGCTGATAATGTAGGATGATGATAATAACACGCTGCTCCTGTACTATCCAGTTCTTAAAACTTTGATTTCTATTTACGTGTATGTTTTTATGTTTGTGAGTATCTGCCATGTGTCTATGGATGCCTGGGAGGTCAGGAGAGGACGTCATATTCCCAGGAGTAGAGTTGCAGGCGATTGTGAGTCATCTTGACTCAGGAACTGGGAAATAGTTCTGGGAATAACACCAAGACCAAGAACCCTCAGCCACTGAACCATCTCTCCAACTCTGAACTGCTCTTTTAAAAGTAGCATAAAAAAGGTGTTTTTTTTTTTTTTTCAAGCCCAGGGCATTTGCAAAGGTCATCAACATCCAAGTCCTTCCCCACTGTCAGTGCACAGAAGGAACCAGTAAACTGCTTAGAATAGCTTATGACACCAAACAATTAGTTTACTTATATTAGTTTCATGTATGTTTTGATTTCTAGTCATATATTCTGGGTATAGTCTTTTGCCCTGGGACAGAATACGTCCTTGATGTTGAGTGCTTGTTTTGTTACAGCTTCTTCATTGATGAAATATGAATCATCACAGCATGACCTGACCACAAGTTGTAAAAGCAAGGCTTTCTGTGAAATCACATGATTAATTGTTTACTTTAACTAGCATACAAGCAGCCCTTGCTAAAGTTCTCTATCCTTTTCATTTAAAAAACAACCCTAAATTGTTACTGGATGATGAATGAAAGCATAATTGCAATATTTTCATTTGCCTTGTGCTTTTAGTGTCCTAGACAGCAAGCATTTTTTCTTATAAACAGAATAAATATTTTGGATATGATATTCAGAAAATAATTTTTCATTTCTTGAAAATTGTGATTACAAACATTTTCCCTTCAGTGAAAAGCATTCTGGAACAAACAGAAAAAAATCACACTAGATCTTGCATAATTAAATATATCTGTGAAGTATTTGTTCCCGATATAAGAATAATACAGTGAAAATAGGGTTTTCCTGTGTGTAGCATCCAGACAATGGGAACTGGAGACTGAAACAAAATAATGGACATAAGAAATCAGTAAGGATGGAAACCCTTCTCCATCAGGGACTCATACAGAACAAACTGAGCACACTTTGGTAAGTTTACAGAGGAAGATTGGAAGCCCTATTCCACTGTGTTTCCTCTAAGGAACACAGCACGAACAAGGAATGCTCACCACATACAAATGTGGAAAAGGCAAGAGCAGTATAGAGGTCTATAGACATCAATGCTCAAAATTTTGGAGATCTCCTCTCATTCACCAGTCTCTCTCCATTCTTGATAATATTTTTCATTTCTTAATAAATTGTCTCTGTTTCTATTCATAACCACATTTTTCCTGGCATAATTCTTTGTCTTAAGTATATAAGAGATTGGAATGGAGGGCACTGAGAAGTCAGTTCCATGGCTGGGTATAAAGTGTATATTTCCTTTTCATTCTCTTTATGTTTTAGATACTGGCCTTTTCATCCATTCCTTTACTTTCTGCTTACTGTCTACATAGAAGTTTCCTTTGTTATATGCTTTACCTAGGCTATACTACCTCACCATAGTTCCAAAATTAATCGGACCAAATTATCAAGGACTGAAGCCTCCAGAACCATGGCTCCAAATGAACCCATCATCCTGACAAATTGGTCGCAGCAGCTATTTGTTGCAGCAACACAACACTGACTGATACAGCCTGTTCCTCTAAAGGCTCAGTTTCTAGAATCAGTCAGATTTGTTGTAAAAATATGTTCCAATTTTTGTCTAGAAGAAAGAGAAGTAATGGTCTTATCTACATGCTGTGTGAGAGGATGGGACTGAGTGAGATTCTCAAAGTGCAATGTCATCTGACTCTTGGTATGATGTCTTGGCAATGAACCTGTCTCCAAACCAAGAGATCATATAACTAACTATTCCCTCTGTAGATAGAAAATATCAAGCTTTATTACAAAGTAAGAATTGGTTACTATGTAGGTGTGGAGACAAGGTAATTACATTTGATCAGTGCCTATTTCTACATTCCTATCTTGCTGTTGGAAATGTATCTACTACTCCAGTTCTTCTAGGGAGTCAGTACTGTAGATCAGCTTGTCTCTGATTTCTAAGTTTGTTTTATGCTTTCTTTCTTAGTCCTTCACACTTTATTGTTTTTATTTTCTGTCCAGCTGCATCACCTTTACTAGTTTACAGTACTTTAGTAAAGCTTTTATTATTTTTTATGGAGTTCTTGAAGAAAAGGTAACCATGCATTCTGTCTATTATCTAACACAAAATAAGTTCAAAGATGATTCTGTGGTAAATACAAAAAAATATTTAAGCACTTACAGGTCTATAAGACTATTCCCTTAAGTATCTTTGAAATATTTGTTATTATAACTACTATATCATGACTGTTATACAAATGGGGATTCCTCTTGAGCTCTAAGTTCCTCTGAAAACTGTTTTCTATGATTTTTTTTACTATATTGCCCATCTAGCTTATAGAAAATCTTCTGAGCAGAATATCTTTATTTATTTATTTATCAAAAATTTCCATCTTCTCCCTTACTCCCATATCCCTTCCACTCCCCCCTCCCACTCCCCCTCCCTCTCCAGTCCTAAGAGCAGTCAGGGTTCCCTGCCCTGTGGAAGTCCAAGGTCCTCCCCCCTCCATCCAGGTCTAGGAAGGTGAGCATCCAAACAGACTAGGCTCCCACAAAACCAGTCTATGCAGTAGAATCAAAACCCAGTGCCATTGTCCTTGGCTTCTCAGTCAGCCCTCATTGTCAGCCACATTCAGAGAAGCCGGTTTGATCATATGCTCGTTCAGTCCAGATCAATCAGTGCCTCGCTCAACAATCATGGGAAAAGCTTCCTCATGTAGTAGATGGGAACAAATACAGACAGCCACTTGGACAATGTGCAGAGAATGAGAGACTTGAAACACTCAGTCCTAAAGGCGATGACTGTGGAAGGGAAGGAAGAACAATTAAAAGAGCCAGAGCGGATGGAGGACACCAAGGAAGCAGTGTCTTCCAGATACAACAGGACTGGCACACATATGAGCTCACAGAAACACATACACAGGGCCTGCACAGATCCATGCCAGACAGTGTTTCAGTGCCGAGGGGAAGTAGACACATGCCTCCATTGCTTACCAAGAAGCTATCTCCAACTGAGATGTCTCACAAAAGGAAAACTAGTTTTCTCCAGTGGCATCTCACTGTGTATTCAAACCACACTCAAGGACAGGCCCCATACTCAGCAGTTTATGACGAACACAAAATAAACTCTGTGGTATTTTTGCAGGGTTAAAAAAAATCTTCTATTATATTTTCTTCAATCTTCTGAACAATTACTACTTTCAATAACACCATACAATTAATACCTCTCCTTTTTTTAATCAAAAACCATTAAATGAGAGATATTAGTCCACTTATCCTAAAATTAAGTTTCAATGGCAGGGAGGGCTTCTATTTGGGAAATATTCATTCTTGTTCTGGTCAAATTGCACTTTTGGGCTTTATTCTACTAATTATTATAGAGAATTCCTGTTATCAATTTCAAGTAAACATAATTTTGTGATAATTTTAATAAATATGTTGTAGTTTTCTATTATTATAAATCAGACATTGCCCAATCTGAGAGGCAATAATAACCTTCCTGGTCCAGGAATGTTGAAACATTGTCTGGGCAGGTTGACTATAATTCATACAATTTACTAGAGTCTCTTGGATATTATGGTTGAGCTGGAGATGTAATCTTCAGTCACTGGTTCCACAATGCAGTATACCTGTGGGGTTTTTTTTCCCACCTGGCATCATAGCATCTAGGTCTCAGGCTCTGCCAGGATGATAGTCTCATGGTCATCTGATTTTCTAAATATCATCTGTCTTCATCCAGGGCAAATATTCCCTTGAGGAAGCTGACCTGAGAGATACCAGGCATAACATCACTTGTGCTGTGTTTTAGCATTCACAGAACTCATAGTAAATACTCATAATCAGAGGAAGTAACAAAGGAGCCATCTCTCAAAGATGGATGAAATGGAAGAATTTGATTTCATCTGTAAGCTGTTAGTCAAATGTTCATGCACATAAATGTATAATAGATACTGCCTATATAAATATTAGATTAATTTTAAAACCCAAAACAATGATTAGCACAGTCATTTTCATGAAGTCTCACGAAGGTTGCAAATACTCATTTTGTACAGGTGTACCAAAGAGCTCCTCCCCTTCCATTTTTGTTGTTTTTTGGTTTATATTTTCAGAGAACTGTCCAACTCCTGCCATGGCTTTGTTGGATACCACTTTTGATCCCAGAGCAGGAGCAAATAAAATGCCACCGAGTGAATTTTCTCAGGAGACCACCAACTAACTATTTACAGTACAAGAACACTACTTCACTGTTCAGAATATGCAGCTATGTTGGGATCATCTCCACCGGTAACAAAGATGGAAAATCAGTAATAGAGGCCACCTCTGCCCAGCAAATGTCAGAAAAGAATGCTCATACAAAAGCAGATAATCACTCTCCTTTAACTTTTTAACTTTATGCCGTTAACAAATGACTACATTTTCCATTATGCATTATTTATTTATAAAATATAGACAGTAATTCTATTATCAACCACTGGTATAGAACTCAAAGAAGAAAACTTACCTTGATACACAGAATCTGGAAAAGAATTTGGATTCATTAGTTTTTTCATTATAATTAACTGAATTACATAAGGACCAGTAGATACATACAGTGATGCCATAAAGGTAGTATAACTTTGCAGTCATTATATCTGAAATCATTTAAAGTCAATATTTAAGTATATTAGGTTCTACATAATCCAAATATCAGTCAACTGTAAGTAATTTCAAATAGAAACTAAGGTGAGAAAATAAGTTAGTATGGTATCAGAACCTTCCTAGGCACAAACACTACAGGTAGCCCATACATCCTTCTTGATAGCTTGTGTGTGGCAATTTACTAAAGGCTACGAGATCTGCCAGTCACAATTCCTAATAGACTGACCTTTTTGTAAGACTTGTGCTGCCGTTTACCCAGCTCTTTCCTTACTTCAATTGGGGTAGTTACCTTCTTAGGACAGGGGGCTCTTGCTATCATGCTGCTATCTTCTTTCTCAGCTTTATTAACACTTCACAAATTCTTTTAAAAATAATTAAAAATATTCTTTGATAATTTCTACATGTATACAATGTGTTTTGATGAGAGCATAGAGAGTTGTATTTAGGAATGTGTTCTGAGGTAGGTTGACCATGCTCCACTGCACGGTCTCACACTCATTCATGGGTGTATGGAAAACACTAATCACTCAGTGGATTAGTAAAAATAATCTAGTGAAGTATGTGGGTTAAAACACATTAAAGACTACATTGTTTTCAATGGATAGGTTATTACTGTGGCAAATAATAGGTGCAGATAGTAGAAGGAATTGGCAGGAAAGGGGACTTGAATGTTTGAAGAATGATGTGAGAGAGGAGATTCCAGAGAGTTGGAGGAAAAAAACAAACTTTTCACACATTATAATCACTCATTGGTTTCTGAACCAGGGCAACTTTGACATGGTGAGTTGTGGTCAGCATGCAGCATGTCTCAGAGGCATAGCCTAAATGACCCTGTAGTTCAGGTTGCCTCCTTCACCCCTGACTCAGAACTTGTGGTCTTCAACCAGTACATTTACTGGGAATGGTTTTCACAAGGAACAACACTCACTTCCTTCACCCACAGACTGTATTCTACATTGTCACATCAATCTTTTGTATTTTACAGAAAATTATAAAAAACCACTCTGAATCTTGAGAACTTTTGCTGTGACTAAGAAATTTGGCAAAATTTGTGAAGTTCCTACTAATACCTATACCAAATACTTGATTCAACAATAATTAATCAAAAGCAAATGATCTATTCTTTAATTTTTTTAAAATTACTTCTTCCATTAGATTATTTTGAAGCAAATATTGTATCACTGATCTTAAATAATATAGGTGTATATTACTTTAAAAAAGAAATTTTTCTGGACTATAGCCTCTGGGAATATATGTCATTTAAACAATAATTTGGCTAATGATTCTTAGCACTATCAAATGTATAATGTTTATATTTACTAAAATCTTTCATTATTATTATTAATTTTACAACACACTTTTATTTATGAATTTAATGAGGCACTGGCTGGCATCCCTTTTGTCTCTTTAAAAATAGGATTTTTAAAATAATAACCTCTAGATAGAATAGAGGGTTTCTGTATGGCAGTTTTATTAATACTAGCATCGTATATATGCCCTATTATTCCATTTCCTTCTTCATATCACCTCTATCTTGTTATACTCCAAAGTGCTCCCTCAATGGATGATCCCTTTGCAATTTCCTGTTTTATGTGGTTATTTCATGTTGTATATTCACATCTGGAAAATTTGGAGATGGAACCACATATAAGCAAGAACACATGAAATTTGTCATTTAGGGTTTGGGTCACCTCACTTAGCATAATCTTTTCCATGTCAAACCATTTACCTGCATTAATGATTTTATTTTTCTTCACAGCTGGATAGTATTCCATTGTTTCTACGTATTACATTTTCATTATCTATTCATCTGCTGAAAGACATTTAGGCTGTTTCTATTTACTGGCTATCATGAACAGGGTAGCAATGAAAAAAACATAAGTAGTATCCTATATCTTATAGGTGCATTTTTTGCATGTGTATTTCCTACATTTTTCTATTATGATTTTTACTTGTTTGCCTATTTGTTTGTTTTCTAAAGAGAGAGAGCAGGAGGGCATGGAGTTAGGGATGTCGGGAAGTGGTAGCATATGGGAAGAGTTGGCAGAGGGAAAACTGTGATCAGATTATATTGTCTGAAACAATATTATCAACAACAACAATAAAAAAAGAAGATTCAGCTGTATAAAAGACTTCCTACACAGGACTTCACTCACCGTGGAATTAAGTCCAAAAGTTGACAACTGGGACTTCACAAAACTAAAAAATTTCTGTGTGAAGCTTTGGAAACAATGAAGGAATTGAAGAAAAAATGTGCAGAATAGGAAAGAATCTTTGCTAGCCACACATCTGACAATGAATTAATATCTATAATGTGCAAAGAACTAAAAAAAAGAAAACAAGTTCAAAAAAAAAAAAAACAAATGACTCAATTGAAAAATTGGATAGGTATCTAACAGAATACTCAATAAAAATGGCTGGGAAATAACTCAAAATGTTCATCATTATTAGCAACTAGGGAAATACAAACTACAACAACTTGAGAGTTTATCTCAGCCCAGTTAGAAGGGCTAAGGTCCCAAAACGACTGAGAACAAATATTGGCATGATAGTAGGAAAAGAGGAACCCTCATTCACTATTGTTGGGAATGGAAAATGGTCTAGTCACTCTGGAAATGAATATGGAGATTCCTCAATTAAGCTAAATATAAATATACCATATAACACAATTATAGCATTACGTGTGCAAAGGACTTCACATCCACATACAGTTGAACAGACTCAACATGAGATTGTAGCATACCTTGGTTGAATAGGTACTATTGTTCAACAGTTTTGTTTTATATTTTGGGTGATAAAATTTTAGCAGAGCCTATGATTAACTAGAGTATGCCTTGCATTATTTTCATAATGATCAATCTGTTTTGAAGCTGACATAAAAATTCTGTTTCATATAACAGCACAAATAACAGAGAATCAAAGGCTAGGGAAATTGAGTGATGCTCATGCTTGATAAAAATTTGAAAATATGTAATGGATTGCTATGTACACAAGAATTAGATTTGTTTTTTCTATGTCCACATAATAGAGTAGGACCAATGGCTAACACAACAAGCATTACCTTGTCATCAGTATATTCGATAAATATGGCTTCATTTTGGTAATTAGCTAAAATAATACACATCAGTGGGGGATACTATCTTGAAATCACTACAGGAATAGAATGTTGTGTTAAGACAAATATAGAGGTACCCTAACATTTGAAGTCTTTATCTCTTTTCCAGTTCTTATAGAAGGTGAAACATAGGGAAGAGACAGTATTGAGCAGCTGGCTAAAAATTCTGACCAGCCATGGACAGCTAGAGAGAACATAAAGTACCATTAGTTGAAGGGTTAGTAGAGGAGTAAATGTTACAGAATACATTTTCCTAAACATTATAAGAGAAAATCTGCAACTCATGTTCTTTTTTCGGAGCATTATTAACATGGGTGGTATCTCATTTGCACAGTATTAGAGGGAGTTATGTGTACTTCATGCTCTTTTTATACTACTTTTGAAAGGCAATTCTCCTGGAAATATGTACAGATATGGCAACATAGAGCCATTAATCAGAACATTTAGGAATTAATTGACCATTGGGAAACAGACATTTAGCAGAGGCACAAAAGCTTTTAAACCATCAACCTTAGAATTGCACTGCAGTTAAAACATGGTAGACCATTCCATCAGTATTTCTGTTAAGGAATTAATATTGGCTGACAATCATGTTAAACTCAATGATAACAAGAAGCAAGGGACTGATGTCAACTATGTCACTGTCAATCAGTGAGGCTCCTTTGTCTCTGTCACCCAGGCTTCTTTTCACCATCTGCCTTGCAAAGATTCTTTCTCTTTGTAAAATCTATGGGTTGGACTCATTCCAGTGATGTGGTGGGGACAACCATCTCTCCATCTCTATTCAGGAACTGGTTGATTTTCCCTTTATCACCAAAAACAGAAAAAGCAGGAAGGATACTTTAACGAACACAGTCATCATATGTGAATGGTGATCACTGGGTAGGCACTAGTGACTGATGTAATCCTTTGTGTCTTAAAGACAGACATCTTCCCTCTCCACAGACAACTGAAATTTCTCTCAAGATCATCTGGAGTTCTGGCCAGAGATTATTGTTACCTAATGGAATGATGATGGATAGAAGTTTTGCCTCTGAGAGGGACTATTGCTTATTCCTGCTTTTGTGTCTTCCTATCTCTTAGTAATTGTAATCATATTGTGTAATTTATAGTTTTTAATTAAACAATATAGCCATTGTAAACTTGCCTATTACTATTCATCCTAGAAAATCTTGGAAGTCTCCAAGGCACTCCCTAGATGAGTGGATTAGTGCCTGTCTCTGAAACTTCAACACTGAGATTCCAAGTGCATACCACCACACCTAGCTGGGGTCAAACCCTGTCTTTGTGCTTGCATGCCAGGCACTTTGCCAACTAACCAGTTTTTCCAGTGCTTTATATGTAAGCATTATATATATATATATATATGTATTTATATATACTATATATAGTACACACTGTAATATACTTTAATATTGTACATACTATAATATATAATGTGGTATATTATATACATAATATAATATACAATACAAATCATATTATATATTTGATAATTATACATACATACACAAATATATATATTACAGTAGTTACATAGCTGTAGTCGATTTTGTAAATTGAATGGAGGCATTTCATTCTTATTGGGAAATCTACATTTCATCTTACAGCTGAAAAATATCCTCAACTTGTTCCTTTCTTTTAATTCCTTTTTGGTTTTGCTTTTCTTTGTATTTTGAGACTCAGTTTCTCTGTGTAAAGCTTAAAAATAAAGGCAAAAAAAAAAACCAAAACAGAAACAGATGTTGAATCAAGACATCTTCAGTGCCAAAAATGACAATCCATGAATCATTTTAGATGCTGTAACTGAAAGTCAGTCAATAAGATGCTGGGAAAACAACTTACAGCATTTTTATCTAGATATATCTCTTTGATTAAGATCACATACTAGCCTAGAGTGACTGATAACTCAGATAACTGGTTATCATGGTTTCTATATTGCCATTAAAATATCCTTTTATGTGAACTCCCTAATAGAACTTTTAAAAAGAATAAGTAATGGTTGGTATTCTATTCTCTGTCACAAGCAAACTGAAACTGAGTACTTTTTTGTTTAAGGAAAAATAAGAGATGACAATCACGTTTGTCTGCTAAATAACCACCCCCCACAATTAGGAGCACAAAAAAACCATAGTTTCAGAAGATTATTAAAATTAAATGTGATACCCATTATGTTGTTGAGAAATGAACATAATTGAAGTTAAGTCAGCATGCTTTGATTGTATTATTTATACAAAGATACTTAAAACTCTTTTGATGATCTTACAAAGGCTGGAGGAGCTTTAATGGGCTTGAATCACTCCCTCCTCTGAGGTTCTATGCAAATAGAGCATACTTACTTTGGTGGCTTTCAGTGGTTTCCTTTCTAGAAGTTTCTTTAGATGTCAAAATTCTCATTGGTTGAAATAGAAATAAAGTATTTCCAGTTACTGTTTTTCTTTATGTTATTGAAATACAAGACACATCCAGTTAAGGACATAAAGGAGTACAACTGCTTCTCTGGGAGGGAAGCAGATTCACTGCTGCATTAAGCTCTTGACACATAGGAATGAGTGCACACCCTGCTAACTTGACTTTTTCCTACTTTCCCAGTTTGTCAGCAAGTTGTGAAAAATATAAATCCAATAGTACACTTTAAAAAGATAGCTCATATATATAATATATATATATATATATATATATATATATATATATATATATATGAGTGTCTTCTATCTATCTGTTGCTTTCATTGGTTAATTAATAAAGAAAACTGCTTGGCCTGATAGGGCAGAATTTAGATAGGCAGAGTAGACCAAACAGAATACCGGGAAGAAGGAAAGTGAGGCAGACACCATAGCTCTCCTCTCTGAGATGGAAGCAGGTTAAAATCTTCCCAGTAAGCCACCACTTCGTGGTGGTACACAGATTATTAGAAATGGGTTAATCAAGATGTGAGAGTTAGCCAATAAGAGGCTAGAATTAATGGTCCAAGCAGCGTTTAAAAGAATACAGTTTCCATGTAATTATTTAGAGTGTAAAGCTAGCTGAGTGGCGGCATGCAGCCTGCAGCTTCTTAGTACTATATATATACTACATATATATGCTTTTAGGTGTAATATTTCTCAATCAAATTTCTATACTTCTAAACAAATGGCATTTCTCCCATAACAAGTTTTCAAATGACCGACTTTTACATAATAATTGTCAGGAGTTCTAAAATACATAGTGTTATGTGTGTCAGATTGGCTATTAATATAGCTTGTCACAAAACTCTAAAATTACTTAAAACATTATAAAATTTCACAAATAAAAAAAAAAGATAAACCAGTTGCTCAGTTTTCAAGAGTTAACTTTGTAGATGACATTGTCATGGCTCAATGTTACAATGTTGGCCATACCTTAGTTTCCTTGGATTTTTTGCAAGTTACTTATCAGTTAAGTAAAAGAAATAGATAATATTGTTGAACACTAGACTCAGAGGAAATGTGCAGAGATGTATGTGAAACATTCCTTTACTTTCATTTTTTTTTTTATTTTTTTTTTGGTTTTTCGAGACAGGGTTTCTCTGTGGCTTTGGAGCCTGTCTTGGAACTAGCTCTGTAGACCAGGCTGGTCTCGAACTCCCAGAGATCCGCCTGCCTCTGCCTCCCGAGTGCTGGGATTAAAGGCGTGCGCCACCATCGCCTGGCATTCCTTTACTTTTAATGACACAAGGAAGCAAAGAATGGGGAGCTTCCTGCCTTCCAGGAAATGCTGTTGTTAATGTTGTTCC
The DNA here is from genome assembly GCA_025134845.1 of Neodon shergylaensis. Taxonomy (NCBI): domain Eukaryota; kingdom Metazoa; phylum Chordata; class Mammalia; order Rodentia; family Cricetidae; genus Neodon; species Neodon shergylaensis. Next base: position 4,560,764 of record JABTXL010007333.1, read on the forward strand.
AGGGTCCTGGCTACCATAGACTGCCCAATACAGCAATTCGTTCAGACTGCAAACATGAGAATTCCGATATAACAACACACAGGGTCTACGTGGGCACACATGACTGTGACTGCAGTGTCCATTTTTTTCAACTTTATAAACAATCCTTATTTTTCTCTGACAAAGAAAGCCCCAAAGTATCAGTTCCTTATTGTCTTGACTGGAACAAGTGGAGTGAGAAAAGAGCGGTAATGATTGGTGCATGGACCTGCTAATGAATGACCTAGTGTGTGTCCTCCTCTAAGTTTTCAGAGTTTCAGATGGACAGAATGCCTTCCACCATCTAATAGAGAAAAGACCTAAACACTAAGGGGAATCTTAGAGTAGAAAAGAGGTTTCATGTGTACAACCAGTGGCACTAGTCACTGAGAGGTCATACTGAGTGAGACTTTCCCAAGGCTGCTTCCATCCTCATCTTATAGAGATCATGCTCTGGGGAGGACTGCTGAGGCGACAGAACTGATGAATAATATCTATATGCCTTGCTTCTAGCAAAGCAAAATAAAAGTAACTCATTCAAAACAACCACTGATGTAGAATCTGAAGATACACCACATTTCAAGTTCATTCTTACACAGGTCATATATACATGTTACTCATATATACATACATACATATACATACACACACAAACATATATTAGATACATGACAGGTAAGACTTATCCCTTTAGAACCCAAACACCTAGACGACAAAATAAACATAGTATGTAGGAAGAGAATTTTAGGTCAACTGTATGTGGCTTCTTTGTTCTTTTTGGAATATTATTGATATTTTTAAAAGTTAAGGGATTTTAACTTTATCTGAAAAGATTGGTGCTACACAAGACAAGGGAGAGTGCACAAGAACAACATCAAAAGAAAAGAGTTTCTAAAAAGTAAAACAACATAAAATATGTGTGTTTGTAACACAAAAACACAATATGTGAACTCACGTAGAAGAGAGTGATTTTATCATTTGGGAAACAACTTAAATTTCTGAATAATAAACAGTGAAGTATAAATGCAGTAAACAGGAAATTCTCTAAGTGGCATTTTTTAGCACATGAACAAGTCATCACTATTAACTAGACCAAATTAACCCAGCCACTTAACTCATTCAGTCTTTGACATGAATTTTCAGCTGCCCTTAGAGATAACTGACAGCATTAGAGATTGAAAACAATTACTTATTTAGAGTACCCTTTGTAGGCTGAGAAAATAGGAGAAGAAAATTTTCTCAAGAAAATTGAGAAGAAAGAGGGATAAGAGTAAATTCTTACCAAGTTGAGTTTCATATCATTGCATTGAGCTTTTCAGTGCTTATGCTCCCAAGAACTGCATTCTATTCTCCCATTTAGAAACACCATTTATCTCCTCTAAGATTAGCTCAAATACCACTCTCTGGTTGACACTTACTGAGCTGAAGTAGGTAGTGTGAATGACTAATTCCATTTTCTTTGCCTCTGCTGTGCTGAAGTATGTCTTTGATAGTTCTTACCACATTAACCTTTTAATGGTTAAGCTAAGGATGGAGATTAATGGAGGGCTATTCAATCCATTTGATTTGAACTGTATATTTAGTGATTTATTAAAATATGCCAGTTCTCCCTATGTACCAATTCATTAGTAAAGTAAATGATTTTTACTAGTTTTATGCCTAGATTTAAATGTAGTGAATTAAGTGCTTTCCCACAGAAGGGTCTTTTTCACAGATTCTTATTTAATGAAATGCCTTTTTATATGAGAATGTGAGAATCATAATTATTTAAAAATCACAAAAACTTGAGTTGGTACTAACAATTATTGACATCATGGAGCAGAATTTAATGGAGACTTCTATGACCATAAAGATTTTCAGTTACATTGCACAAAATATTCATCTATGTTCTTGATATTTTGCTAAGATTAATAATTAGTAAAGCATAAAATAATTTTTTTAAAAAGAAGCAAATATCAACTATAATAATTCTCAATTTTAATGATTTTGTAATGAAAGCCATCTATATGCACGTTACTACATTTGCATGATTTTATCAAAAGTTACAAATAACACTTGTCTATTGCAAACCCCCAATCAATTAATTCCGATATTATAAAAATAAAATTTATTCATTTACCTATTTATTCTACATAGTTATAGAGATTTAAGCCCTTAACCTCAAATAGATGAGATAAGTATTATTTTTTTAAAGTTCATATTTGTGTCCCTTGTGAATCTGATAAAATGAAGAACAGGCTTGATCTTTTCGATAATCATATTGACTATTAGCTTCTGAAGTCATGAATTCATGAAACTCTCCATCAAGACTTATTTGGAAGGCAGTGGGCGAGTATCTAAGTAGCAGAGTATTTGTCCATTTTACTCAGCTTTCTAAATTCAATAATAATCCTAATTAGATTGCAGTCTCTCTCTCTCTCTCTCTCTCTCTCTCTCTCTCTCTCTCTCTCTCTGTCTTTCTCCCATCCCCTCTCTCTCACACACAAACAAAACCCACCCAAACTTTACAGTGACCTTCTGTAATCTCACCAAGTTCATGTGAAAATGATGACCTTCCTTACAAAGATAAAGAATAAACTTACCTTCCCAGATCAACAGGGGACTTTGACAACATTTATCTATTCAGAGTAGACTATCATATATTATTATATAGTTTCAGTTTGTGCATACATACACATACCACACAATGCACACATACAACACACACGCACACACACACACACATCTCCTACATGAGATAAGAGTTCAACACAACATCTCTAGCTCAAGAAAAAAAAGAGAACTCTCCCTACCTTTACAGAGTATAACAATATCATTCTATATAAAAGGGATAGTATTTGAAATTTTGAAGCAATGTATCTATACAGGTACTTAAATATAAGAATATACCTCCAATGATTTTCTTTGATTACTAGGTAATTTGGCATTTATACATGAACGTTTTCTTCCACTGTGATAGAAAGTTGCAATCTTGTGCTCCACCACCACAGGGGTAATGAGTTTCCATTCTTTAGTCATCTTAAATCATGTTTGCTTCAAGAATTCCTTTATGAATAGAGCGTTTTATTATATAACCACTTTCCACTTGCTTTTATTGCACAACTTCTCTGAATACTGATATTTAGGTCATCAATGCAGCTTAAAGTAACTGAAACGTATTTGGCTTCGGAAGCAGAAGGATATGGATTTTATTTTCCATTTTGCTCCATATTACCTTTGTTACCATTGAAAATTATCCAATCTTTCATAGCTTCAGTTTCTAAAAGTGCAAAAGGAGGACAATACTATCTAATTCTCAGATTTGCTTTGAAGATGCTCTGGAATGGGAAACATTACACAGTTATTTTGGAACCTTGAATGTAGGAGCTGTTAGGTCAATGTGTATTATCACAACTTTAGTTATTTAATCTCTTACCAAGGGCTTAACATTGATGATGGGAGTTCCTTCTGCACTTTTTCTTTAAAGAGTAGTAGTTTTGGCATGTTCCCAGTAACAGCCGACTTCTTCTTTGTTCAGGGAGTGGTACCTTCAAGCAAAGTTGCAAAACTTTGGTTTAATCTGATATATAATTTGTGAGATTAAATGTACTGCCTAAATTATTATTTGAACCCATATTCTGAGAGCAGAGAATCCCTTGGATTAAAAATAAAATCTTACTTTGAATTATAACATAATCTATTATTTAAAACCTTGTAATAATTTTGATTGCCAATCCTTATTTATTTTGATCTCTATTTTTTTAGATTCAATTTAAAAATACTCACAAACTTCACAAATATATATGTGTGTGTGTGTGTGTGTGTGTGTGTGTAAGATATCTTATGATTACTAACAAGTTTTCCGTGTCTTATTCCAGACTGTGTAAAAGAAGAATTGACTTCCATCTGTACTTTAGCAAATAACTGTTGATAAGTTCCAGAAGCATAAAGTCATCTAAAGATTTAAGGGTGAACTTCTGAGCGGTAATCAGTCAGTGACTCAGAATATTCTGTGATAAGACATCTCTAATGTTTATTTCTCTCAAGCATCTGATAATGTTGTGCCTTTTCTGTATTTGAAAATAACTCTACTAATCTACCACTGGTGCAATGTCATCTGTTCCCAATGATGAGATGAGAATTAAAAATTTTGGGAGAAAAGAATTCAAGGGAATTTGAGGTTGAGATAGTCCATCTACCTCAAAAGCATCCAGAACCTTAAAGACTTGCAGAAGGTCAATCGGAGATTAATCTGTTGTACTCAGATTCTTTACCTCCCAGACTTGTACCATTTCCACATTGCCTTGGATTTGGTTTGATTTGTGCTCCTTCTCACTGTCTTCACCTTGATTAATGACACACATTTGTGAGATGGATGACCCATGCTATTTTCATTTTTCTAAAGAGATGTCCATCTACCCTCCTCAGATCAACAGAATCCTTGCAAACATTTCTTTTGATGTCTCCTTTATTTCTGTCAACTGCTAAAACAATGTGAAAAAATGTCAGTACCAGACATTGCATTGATCCCATTGGAAAACCTTTTGGTCATAAATAAAAGATTGTTGTTGAACACTCACTGTGCTCACAGTGTACTTCATCAACTGCTTTTTTCCTTTTCATTTTGCTGTATGTCTTCTTCACTCTGAACATCTTTTATATGGAATACTTCATGGTTAAAATTACTTTCAATTCTCTAGGCTTTAAAGAAACCTCTGGCATGTGAGCCTTATTAACTTAGTACTTTCTTGTGGAGCATGCAAACCTCACATACAGGTTTAATATCACATAGTTACCTCTTCCACAGAGACAAGATAATCAATATGTTTTATACAAAATTTATTTTAACATGAAAAATATTCCAGTACCTATATTACTTCATATGTGTGTTGTAGATATACATGTGTGTGTGCCTATGCACATATATTAGGGTATGTGTGCATTATGTACCTGTGCAGGCCATATGTCAATACTGGATGCTTTCCTCCATTACACCCCTCTAATGTTTTTGAGACAAGGTCATTCTCCAAAATGGGAACTTCCTGTTTAATTAACTGACTGACCAGTGAGGCTTGGAATCTTTCTATTTCTGCTTCCAAACACTGGTATTACAGGCTTAATGCTACACACCTGGCTCTGTATTGCATTTTGTTTGGGAAAATAAATTTAATAATGAAAAAGTTACTAAATTCCTGTAGCCATAGTACAGCAAATTCAGGATTCAGTCTGGGTAAGAAATCACCTTGTTGAGATATGATGACTGGAGGGGGCTGTTGGTCGTGTCGATGATGAGGAGTATAGGGATTTGAGATAAAAGTAAAAAGGATTTGTTGATGGGTTCAGTTTGAGGCATGAAAGAATGAAAAACCACAAATATAAAGTCTCTATTAGATATTTTTAGCAAGTATGCAAGTCATTGTATTTATTAAAATGATAGAAACAAAAGTGGATGGGTGACTAGAACTCTGAAATGTTTAGATGCATTTTGATGTAGAAACCTGGTTCTATGTCAACCCAGGATGTGGTACTCTGGGGAAGATTTAAGGCATCTATATGCATTATAAAAGTCACAGGGTTAAAAAGTGTTAAACATAAAAAGAATAGGTATGGGAAATAAGATAACTAATTAGTTCTACCAACTGCACTTACATGAGCTGTTGAGAGACTGAAGAAGTGTAGGCTGAGGAATGTCCATTGGGTTAAATAACTTAAAATTCTTTGGTGACCTTCAGAGTAGTTTAGTGATGTGATGTGTAGTAATGACCAAGAAGAGGGAATGCGCCTTTTTTAATTTTAATTTTAATTTTTTTTTGGTTCAGGACATGTAGAGGATGACTGTTGTGTGTGCTTGGATTGTAACTCTTTGGCCGTAGACATTGTAAAGGTTGCATCCCAAAAGCAGTGGAGGATCTACATTTAATTCAGGAAAGACACAAGTCCTTCCAATTACTGGTTTTAGGACCAAACCAGGGCTTCATTTAAACCAGTTCAGGAGATCGTATTGTGTTCTGTCAGAGGAAACTCTAGGTTTAAGTATCTATGTGTGTCCTTAGTATGCAGTCACATGTCTTCTTTTATGATAGTCAATTATTATTCTCCAGGACCTGGCCTACTTTGTAAGTATTTCATATGGGTTGAGCTTTCCTGGGAAACTAGAATTTTTGTATAAATCATTAATCTACAGCTCACAGTCTTATTCTACTTCATTATCATATTCAAAGCATACTAGATTTTAGATGTTTGTCTGCTTATTAACTTTTATATCTAATGTCCCAGTATCTTCATTTTTTTATTGAATTCCAGTGATTTCTCTGTGAGGGGCAACCACTCGTATGAATGTTTTTGCACTAGGGAGTGTTTGTCTCTGTGCAGAATAGTCTCTTCTCCTTTGTGTGTATGTATATATGGGATATGCACACATATGTATATACATACACACATATATACATGTTTGGGCATATGTCTGGGAAAAGGTATCTGTGCCTTAGATTGATGCTAGCATTTTACTGGATTATTTTTGGCATTAACCATTAAGACAAAGTCTTTTTAATTGAACCTAGCTCTTACCTATGGCTGATATGTTGATATAGTTTACACCAGAGATCCCTTGTCTTGCCTTCTGAGTTTAGAATAACAGGCGCTCTACCTTGCCACCCAAGCTTATAAGTAGGTTATGGAATCCAAATTCTGCTTCTTAGTCTTGTTTTGTCAGCCAGTACTTTAACCACTGGGCAATTTCCCCTGCTGTGGTGGTTGGAATGAGAAATGTTTCCCATATGTTTAAGTATTTGAACACATGGTTTCCTATTGGAGGTACTATTTGTGGAAATTTAGGTGGTATGGCCTTGTTGGAGGAAGTTTAGGATTGGTTTCAATATGGCTTTAAGAGTTTCAAGCCTCCCCATCTTCCCTTACCTCCACCTCACCCCCACCCCCAAGTTTCCAGTTTTTGCCTGGCAATCTTGTCTCCTTCCAATATCCAGGAGGATAACTATATGTTATATGGGAGGAGGGGAGGAGGTGGAAATTTTTAAGTAAAAATAAAATAAAAGTAAAAAAAAAGTTTCAAGCCTCACGCCACTCCCAGTTATCTCTCCTTCCTGCTTATGCTTGAGCATGTGAGTTCTCAGGTTCTTACTCTGCCCACCATGCCTGCTGCTGCCATACCTTCTCACCATGATGGGTCCTTACACTTCTAGAACTGTAAGGCAAAAGTTACCATTTCTTCCATGAAGTTCTGTTCATGGTGCCTTATTATAGCAACAGAAAATGAGCTATTAAGCCAACCCCCCTGGTTAGAGGAATTTTCTCCTCCAGATTCTGTGACTGTCCACATGTCTCCTGGAATTACTCATTCTGATGTTTCAGGATCATATTGCCCATGGCAACTCTAGTTTAATCTCCATTTTACTCTCTTTTACTCTGAAATCATATTGGTTTACCTCAGCAATTGTGCCTTGTCCCTCTAACTCTGAAAGAATCATAATAATGAAAACAATTTTCCCAGTTGAACAAAATCAGTAGAGGGAGAGGGGTTAATTGGTGTACCAGTTCCTTATAACTCTACTCACGCTTTTCTTCCATCATCCTTGTTAGCACATAGACACAGACACATGAGTCAAAAATGAAACACATGGACTCAATTATTGTGAATTCTTCATATGTACAAACATTTTCAATCTATAACTTATCTTGGTGTAAAAGTTTTGTTAAGACATTGCTTGGTTTTCAGGCTTCACATGATTTCTCTTATATTTCTTTTTTTCTTTTTTTATTTATTTTTTTATTTATTTATAAAAGATTTCTGTCTCTTCCCCACCACCGCCTCCCATTTCCCTCCCCCTCCCCCAATCAAGTCCCCCTCCCTCGTAAGCCCAGAGAGCAAGCAGGGTTCCCTGACCTGTGGGAAGTCCAAGGACCACCCACCGCCATCCAGGTCTAGTAAGGTGAGCATCCAAACTGCCTAGGCTCCCACAAAGCCAGTATGTGCAGTAGGATCAAAAACCCATTGCCAATGTTCTTGAGTCCTCAGTAGTCCTCATTGTCCGCTATATTCAGCGAGCCTGGTTTTATTCTCTTATATTTCTAAGGGCTATTTCTCTGCTAATGTATTAACCACCAATTTTAATTTTTAAAAGCTAATTGTTTCCTTTAAGACAGAATATGTAATAGTCTTTATGATTTATAAGAAAATCATTACACAGAAAGTATGGGTCCACATTTACCTACTGGTGTTGAGGTGACACAGATTTGGTCGTGACCAGGAAATGTGTAATTAGATCTATCTTATTGTCATTCCCCATGAAAAAAAAATTTTGAAGGTAGATGTATATATCTGTATAGTCATTTGTCCATATTTTAAAAATTCACAAGGATCTAGGATAAAACAAATTCCTACTGCTCTATTAAACAAGCGCAGTTAAAATGACTTCTAAAGAAATTGTTATACTTACCAATCAGAGCTTTGCTCAGAAGGGGTTTTCTTCTACAGCAGATGGGACCCACAGCTAGCAATATCCAGAGACTGAGAGAAGTTGGAACATTCAGATCTAAGTGAGAAGTTACCATCAAACCCCTCCCCTCAGGTATCAGGGAACCCTTTGGAAGAGGATGCAAAAAGGGTACAAGAACCAGAAGGGATGGGAAAGAAAACAAAGTCTGCTAGACACAGCAGTGCTGCTGCACATATGAACACACAGAGCCTGAGCATCTTGCACAGGGCCTGCACAGGTCTGAACCAGACGGGGTCCTAGAGCTGAAAAGAAAAGTGGACACAAACTACATCCCTAACCCAGAAGCTACTTACAATTGTTAACCACCTGCCAATGAAAACTTAAGTTTTCTCCAAGGAAATCTCACTGGGGAAAGAAGATACTCTTAAGTATAGGCCACATACTCAGCCAATGTTAAAACAAGCTCAGTGACATCCTTGGAGATTCTTTGTCACATAATTAAATATTGTGTCAGGGATTTTTCTTTTCCTTATTTTTTTCTTAATTGTATCACATTTTAAACTTCTCTCTCTGTGTCTCATCTCTCCTATCAACTCTTTGAAAAAAAATATATATACGTATATATATGTATATATATATATATACCCAGTTTTCTTTTTATGAGATTCTTGAGTATAAAAATGAGTGTGTTGCTTTGACTGTTTTTCTTTCTTGTACCTTTCCTTGGGCTCCTTTTATTGTTTGTTTGTTTTGTTCTATTCTGATATGTTTGTTTTTGCTTTATCTTATTATATATTTTATTAGTATACTTTATTAGCCTGTTTTTTTCTTTTTCTTTATTTTTTATTTTCATTTATTATTTTCTCATACAATACATGCCTACTGCAGCCTCCACTCCTCCCTGCCCCCAGCTTCCTGTCTCCCCCAAATTCAATGCTCCACTGTTAAGCTGCAGAAAAGAACAATTCTTCCAATAATTCCAGCTGAATATGTCATAATAATATGCAGTCATACTAGACAAAACCCTCTCTGTTTGTTTTCTAATAAGAGTTAGAAAGGTATAGATTTAGATGGGGGGTGGTTGCTAAGCAACAGGGAGAATTATGGGGATGGGGAAACATAATCAGCATATATTATATGAAAAAAAGTTGATTTTAAAAATAAGAAAAAAGTCAGGATCAATTAGTAAAATGGGCTTGTTGAGGAACATGTGATATTGAGTGTGTTGAACCAAACCCTTGTTAGTTGAAATTTTAAAAGTAAATGAACTTTTAAAAGGATTATATATTTTAGGTGGCTAGTGAAATGAAGAAGAATGACTGGGATAAGATATGAAAGGATATGGAATTTTCAGAGATTGATGCCACTTTGTGTATTTGTTAACCTCAAAGGGTCTTGCCAACTCCAGGACTTCAAGGCCATCTTAAGTCCACAGCTCTGTAGATGAATATTCTGACATAAAATTAAGATGCAAATCTATGTCCTCAATGATGCAGCCAGAAAGAAATGAGATTTGAAAGAGTTTTTAATCTCCATGATGACTTCTCTAAGCAGCCCAATAGTGATAAATGTAGAAAGCTTCAAAATCCAATGGAAATACTCTCTGAAGGGTAGGAATATCTTGATCATAAGTTATGTCAACCAAAGTCTTCAGATGCTATGTCTATCTCCTAAAGTATCATGTGATAAGGTACAAAAAGCAAAACAAGTAAAAAACTTTTTCAGTATCATAAGAAATTAGGAATATATCTAGGTCTCCTGAGTAAGGAACAGAAACAAAAATTACTATTTTTTAAAGGTAAGAAAGAAATTAAACAATAGTGTCAGTGAATTAAAAACTATGTAACATGACATTCCAATTTTATTTTATTTTTTTAGGTCACTTGAAAAGGTTTTGTTTTTAAATTGTTTTTTATTGTTTTTATTGAGCTATATATTTTCTCTGCTCCTCTTCCCCTCTTCTCCCCTTTACCCTCTCCCATGGTTCCCATGCTCCTAATTTACTCAGGAGACCTTTTTTTCTTTATATTTTTTTTTTTAGTTGTTGAACAAAAAATTCTGCCTCCTCCCCATTTCCCATTTCCCTGCCCCTCCTCTCACACATTGCCCACTCCCCCCACTTCCCTCCCCCTCTCCCCCTCCACGCCACTCCATTCCCCCTCCCTCTCGAGAATAAACAGCAGTCCAGACTCCCTGCCCTGCGGGAAGTCCAAGGTCCTCCCACTTCTTTTTTTTTTTTAGAGTAGTGGGTGTGGCATCTTTTTTTTTTATTAATTTTTTATTGAGAAAAAAAAAACGTTTCCCCCTCCTCCCCGCCTCCCATTTCCCTCCCCCTCCTTTCACCCTTCTCCCCCTCCCCCCACTCCTATCCCCCTCCCTCTCCAGTCCAAGGAGCAGTCAGGGTTCGCTGCCCTGTGGAAAGTCCAAGGTGCTCCCCCCTCCGTCCATGTCTAGGAAGGTGAACATCCAAACTGGCTAGGCTCCCACAAAGCCAGAACTTGAAGTAGGATCAAAACCCAGGGCCATTGTCCTTGGCTTCTCATCAGCCCCCATTGTTCGCCATGAACAGAGAGTCCGGTTTTATCCCATGCTTCTTCTGTCTCATTCCATCTGGCCTTGGTGAGCTCCCAATAGATCAGCCACACTGTCTCAGTGGTTGGGTGCACCCCTCGTGGTCCTGACTTCCTTGCTCATGTTCTCCTTCCTTCCGCTCCTCAATGGGAACTTGGGAGCTCAGTCCGGTGCTCCAGTGTGGGTCTCTGTGACTATCTCCATCCATCCCCAGATGAAGGTTCTATGGTGATATGCAAGATATTCGTCAGCATTGCTATAGGATAGGGTCATTTCAGGTTCCCTATCCTCAGCTGCCCAAGGAACTAACTGGGGACCTCGCCTTGGGCTCCTGGGAGCCACTCTAGGTTCAAGACTCTTGCCAACCCTAAGGTGGCTCGGGTGAGCATCCAAACAGGCTAGGCTCCCACAAAGCCAGTTCATGCAGTAGGATCGAAACCTAGTGCCATTGTCCTTGGCTTCTCGTCAGCCTTCATTGTCTGCCACTTTCAGAAAGTCCGGTTTCATCCCATGCTTATTTAGTCCCAGTCCCGCTGGCCTTGGTGAGCTCCCAATAGATCAGTTCCACTGTCACAGTGGGTGGGTGCACCCCTCGTGGTCCTGACTTCCTTGCTCATGTTCTCCCTCCTTCCGCTCCTCATTTGGATCTTAAGAACTCAGTCCGGTGCTCCAATTTGGGTCTCTGTCTCTATCTCGATCCATCGCCAGATGAAGGTTCTAAGGTGATAAGCAAGATATTCATCAGTATGGCTATAAGATAGGGTCATTTCAGGTTCCCTCTCCTCAGTGCCCAAGGTACTATCTGGGGACATCTCCCTGGACACCTGCGAGCCCCTCTAGAGTCCAGTCTCTTGCCAACCCTAAGGTGGCTTCCTTAATTAGGATATATATTTCTCTGCTCCCGTGTCCACACTTCCTTTATCCCAACCATCCCATTCCCCCAAGCTCCCCCAATCCTCCCCTTCTCACTTTTCTCACCCCAATTCTCCTTAGCCCCATGCCACCTCACCCCCAAGTTCCCAGTTTTTGCCCGGCAATCTTGTCTACTTCCCATATCCAGATGAATGACTATATGTTTTTCTTCGGGTTCACATTCTTATTTAGCTTCTCTAGGATCACAAATTATATGCTCAATGTCCTTTATTTATGGCTAGAAACCAACTATGAGTGAGTACATCCCATGTTCATCTTTTTGGGTCTGGGATACCTCACTCAGGATAGTGTTTTCTATTTCCATCCACTTGCATGCAAAATTCGCGAACTCATTGTTTTTTACCGCTGAGTAGTACTCTAATACGTATATATTCCACACTTTCTTCATCTTCTTCCATTGAAGGGCATCTAGGTTGTTTCTGGGTTCTGGCTATTACAAATAGTGCTGCTATGGACATAGTTGAACAAATGCTTTTGTCATATGATAGGGCATCTCTTGGGTATATTCCCAAGAGTGGTATTACTGGATCTTGGGGTAGGTTGATCCCGAATTTCCTGAGAAATCGCCACACTGATTTCTAAAGTGGTTTCACAAGTTTGCATTCCCATCAGCAATGGATGAGTGTACCCCTTACTCCACAACCTCTCCAGCAAAGGTTATCATTGTTGTTTTTAATTTTAGCCATTCTGACAGGTGTAAGATGGTATCTCAAAGTTGTTTTAATTTGCATTTCCCTGATCGCCAAGGAGGTTTTCTATGTCCCATGTAGTTTAGATACATGTATGTCTTTCTTAGGGTCCTCATTGTTGTCAAAGTTCTCTGGGATTGTGATTTGTAGGCAGATTTTTCTTTTTTATATGTCTAAAAGCCTCTTATGAGTGAATACATATGATATTTGTCTTTCTGGGTCTGGCTTACTTTACTCAATATGATGTTTTCTAGATCCATTCATTTGCCCACAAATTTCAGGATATCATTATTTTTTTCTGATGTGTAGTACTCTTATTGTATAAATGTACAACATTTTTCTTATCCATTCTTCAGTTGAGGGGCATTTAGATTGTTTCCAGATTCTGGCTATGACAAACAATGCTTTTATAAGCATAGTTGAAGGAATGCTTTTGTGGTATGATTGAACATCCTTTGGGTATATACCCAAAAGTGTTATTGCTGGGTCTTGAGGTAGGTTGTTTGCTAATTTCTGAGAAATCACCATATTGATATCCGAAGATGTTGTATTGGTTTGCACTTTTACCAGCAATGGAGAAGTGTTCACTTTATTCCACATCCTCCCCAGTATAAACTGTCATCAGTGTTTTTGATCGTGGCCATGCTTACAAGTATAGGATGGAATCTATAATTTGTTTTTGAATTGCATTTCTCTGATGGCTCAGGATGTTGAGCATTTCCTTATGTGTCTTTCAGCCATTTTAGATTCATCTGTTGAGAATTTTCTGTTTATGTCTGTACTCCATTTTTTTTACTGGATTATTTGTTCTTTTGAGACCAATTTCTTGAGTTGCTTCTATATTTTGGAGATCAGCTCTCTCTCTGATGTGGGGTTGGTGAAGATCTTTTCCCATTTTGTAGGTTGTCTTTGTCTTGTTGACCATGTCCTTTGCTTAACAGAAGCTTCTCGGTTTCAGGAGGTCATTGATTGTTTCTCTTTAAAGAAATAAATATGCTGACATTTAAGATATTCATCAGGAGACCTGATCTCGGCGCTAGGAGAGCCAGCGAGGGGTGAGTTGCTGATCCCGTGGCTTCAGCCCGGGACTGGGAACTCGGAAGTTCCTCAACCCCCTATCCTTCCTGGGCTCTCTGCAGGGCCTCTACTCCCTGCATACTGCCTCTTTCTTCCTATCCCATCCAGCTTGCATCCAGAACCCTCCCTTCTTCGGCCCCTCTGCCCTCTGTGAACACACAACCTCTCCCAGCTGAGCCTGTCTGGGCGCTGGGACCAAAACCTCAGGGCA